>JAHWFP010005623.1:4581-23879 GCA_023313725.1 Lithobius niger
CAACAACAACAACAACAACAACAACAACAACAACAACAACAACAACAACGACAATAGCAGTAGCAACAACTACGTCAGCAGTCGTCCACCTACCCACCCCTACTCGACGCATCTCTTCCCCACTTCCACCATCTCCTCCTTCATCACCAACATCCATCTCATCGACCGAACCAGCAACTCTACCTCCCCCCCCCCTTCGTCAACAGAGGTAGAGAATATGCAAAAAAATAATATTTTCCCCCAAGAACAATAATAAGGTGCGTGAGTATTCATAAAAGGTGTAATATTTTCTTTTATATGGATTGAAGTAGAAGACGACTTCTACTTTGGTGAAGACAGTTGGGACGAATATTAGAAGAGAAAAAAATGTGAAATAGTGAGCCATACAGACCGCCAAACTACGAGATAGGCAGAGATTGTCTCCATCATTCTTGATATAAATGATGGAAGAGTGGGAACCCGATTCCAACCAAAGGGAGACGTTCGTACGTGCCTGTTTTTTCTTGGGAAACGTGCCAGAACCGTCTGCTGTATCGATAACTGTTATTTTAACCTCCCATTTTGAAAAAAATGTCTAAACTTTTTGCTGACTGGTTCAGTTTTAGAAATAAAGCTAACAGATTCTCAACTAGGAAGTTTTGCCTTTTAATAAAAGGGAGAAACAAGCAATTTTCTAATCCATTCCCGCAAATTGTCACTCCTACCAAATCGTGAGAATGGGCAGTAGATAGGACTCGGTCGAAAATTTGCTCGAATAAATTATCAATGTACTGCAACGGGTCTAGTCTGTTGTCAGATAAATACTGAGGAGTTACCGGTTTAAGCTTGACCTCGTATACTACTGCCATTGTTTTGAATTTTTTATTCCTTTTACCGTGACGTTTAGTAATGCTAAATGCTTCGTTATTAATCGTCTGTTCTGGCTCGGAGCTGCAAGAAGGGTGAGGGCTGCCATTCTCATCTCTCCCACCCCCCCCTCCTCCCTCCCCACTGGCTTTGCGTTCGCAATGCTGGAGGACAGACTGGGTGGAAAATGAAGAGAAAAATTACAGTTGTTTGCATTTATACGCTGTTGGCTCTAAAATGCATGCGTGAGATTTTTGTGAAAGGGAATTTTTTTCACAACCTGGACAATCCTTGCGAAAATCTGTGATAGTATCGCACGCAGAATGTGCCACTTCCTGAAGGCATTTCATACATTCTTCCTTATTTTCTTCCACTATTGCAGCTTCAATAATTTCAACGATATCGCTCGCTTGAGATGGGCTGGCTGGAGGGCATTCTTCCGCCGACTTACAAATTTTTTTCGCTTGTTTTGATTTAAAGTCGTCTTTCCGCTTGCGAGCTGTAGGCGGGCTGGTGGTAGAAAGAGAAGTGGAAGGTTGAACGTGGGCTGACTGTAAAACAGGCCTATTAACCCCGCTAAGAGTGTTCTTTATTTTCCGGTGTAGACTAGCAATTGTCTCGCTCACGAGCGGCATCAAGTATTTAAGATGCAAAAAATCCAATTCGTTAACTACGACACTGCAACCTCTAGCTTTCAGGGAAATGACATTTTCGGCAGCCAATTTACAATGCAACTCGCCAACCTTCAGATCTAACTGTTGACCAGCTTCACGCCCGTATATTTTATTTATAATTGCTATCCATTCCTGTTGAGTAATGGTCACGCTTTTGGACGAACGACCAATAATAATTTGAATGCCAGTTACGGAAGGCTTTACA
The DNA here is from genome assembly GCA_023313725.1 of Lithobius niger. Taxonomy (NCBI): domain Eukaryota; kingdom Metazoa; phylum Arthropoda; class Chilopoda; order Lithobiomorpha; family Lithobiidae; genus Lithobius; species Lithobius niger. The sequence goes on from JAHWFP010005623.1 coordinate 6,307, forward strand.
CGCAGTGTGTTCAACCCAGAAAGTGGAAACATGTCGACGTAGTAATCCATCGCAACTGTGGAAGAGAGAGAGAGAGAGAGAGAGAGAGAGAGAGAGAGAGAGAGAGAGAGAGAGAGAGAAAAAAATACATTTTTTAAACTTGCGAACCCTCTAATTCAACAACAATTTCATTGACCCTCTCTGTAATACAATGTTGATAACTTAAGAGGCCGCCAAGCTGTTTTTGGTACAGAACTATATTTTTTCCGTAGTCTTTGAGGAAAAGTACTGTTGTTTTGTAGAAATTTGAATGCCTGTTCAGAATAAGTTTAACCCTTTTTCCGAGCGGCCATGTACGTGTAAACGCGGCATCGTTCTCTCTACTTAAAAATATTTCGTTCAGTGCATCCTTGACTTGAACATAATCCTGCCACGCCTCTATGTCGAGCGTTACTCCGTAATGGGACGGGCAAAGAGCGCTGGCTGGGATGACCATTTTTCGTATGTCTATGTAACATTTCCCCATGAACGAGGAGGCCTGTATATAGACATCGTTGCCTAAAAATATAGCTTGTTGTTGCTTTTCAACTACTTGCTCTACGTCTGTCATTTTTTGAGTGGGATACAGCTGTTCTGCATCTGCCATATTTTGAGTGCGATTTATATTTTCTAAATAAAAAGAAAAAACACACGTACTTATTTTAGAATGTAGCGCCAACCCACTAGGCCTAAATAAAAAGTATTAAACTTTTGTAAATTAAAAAAACTAAGATATATCTATTACTCACATTTAGTTTGAGAGGCTGATTCCGTGTCCTGGGCGAAAATGGTTGGGCGTACGAAGGTTGGGGCGATATTTATATGGCTGGCCTTACGTAGGAATTTACGCATCTGACTAATCAGATGCAAAATACGCTTTCCCACGCCTTTTACGGCGAGCCAACTGCCTAAAGCACAAATGCATGTTTTATTTTTTATGATCGGTATGCATAATAATTCAGCCGAATGCGTGGGAATGCAGCTCGTAATTATCTACGTCCGGGAGGAAAAGGTGAAAAAAGAACTTGCTGTCCCTTATTTATTTTTGTAATATTTTGTACAACCAATTTATTTTTTATAATAGCAATATATTACGGAGTTAACCAATGAGAATGAGTGAAACATAGTTCGTGACCATTTAGGAATGTTCAGCCCTCAGGACAGTGAATTTTAATAAGTATGGCCCTGAAGGTTTGGTGCGTAATTAAGCTAAGGTATTTATTATTTATGTAAGCAATATACTACGAGTTAGCCAATGAAAAAGTTGAAACACAATTCGTGACCATTTATGGATGTGTAGCCTGGGAGGATAGTGAATTTTAATAAGCCTCCGTTGTTTCCCCCCTCCATCTAGGCTAATTTTTTGGGTGGGAACATCTTTACGCATATGCTTAAAAACGGGGGAGGTGAGGGCTTCATAAATCGTGACAGCGTGCGATGGAGGAAAAAAAGAAAAGTTCGTAGGATGAGAAAATGCTAAGCACGTAATACGCCCGACCTACAAAAAATAACTTTACTTCGCTCATGGGGGTAAGGGGGAAAAAAGTGTTACCCACGCACAAAACTAATGAGCAAAAAATAATACACTCGCCCATTCGCTGACTTTTCTAGGTAAATTATGACAAGTAAAAAGGAAGCCGCTCGTAGCCTTAATGCTAGAAAGAGGCGTATCCCTGTGAATATTCTTTTGTTTTTTATTATTATTTAGCCTACGTTCCCCGTGAGAGAAAGGAAAAATCTATTCAGTCCGTTTATTTTCAACTAAGCGGCATGGATTACAACCCTGCGTCGCCAAGCGAATTCGGTTCGGATGTGGAGACGGAAACAGCCAAATTGATAGCGTTGCCAGCCTTAGCCCATCGTCGAGAGGAAGGAGCGAGTTAGATACAGCTTCGCAAATTGGTGATATAGCCAGCCTTGGTCCATCGATTTCGTCGGAAGAGAGCAACGAGTCCAATGGGGAAGTAGATTCGGATGATGTATCACAAACTGGTACGGAAGTAGACCTACCCACCCCGGATTTGACAAAAAGTAGCCCTAACCCATCGATTTCGGCACAAGCTGAAGCCGTACCCACACTAGTACTGGGATTATTACATCGCGAAAATGGAAGAAGCATTCTCGTAAAGGTAAGAGAAACAAATGGCAGTCGATTGTCAAAACTAAGAAGCGGAAATGGCTCAAACAACACCTCGCTCTACAATTGCGCTCAGCGCTCGGGGCTCAACGTCAACAACAATTGTTTGAACAATACTACGAGATTGTTGGTTGCTACCCTCCGCCAGACAACCTGAATGAAAATGGTGATGTCCCAGCAGCAGAAAGGCCTATTAGAAACGTACTTCCAGCAGTCAGAACGGAGGAAATTTTTAAAAATCCCGTCTTTCCGAACGGGATGACGGAAACTAGGCTACAAGAACTAATACTAGGTACCGTGCGAATGCGCCGCGCTTGGTTCATCAGTACGTTATTAATGCAGCATACTTATCTTCACAGCCTAGAATGCGAAATTGGGTTGCTACATCATATTCGTGGGTGGAATCATCATGATACTGAGCATTGCATTAAAGAGTATTTTTTAAAGGTATTTTTAAAGAGTTGAAAAACAATCCTTTAAACAACATTCATCGTGACGGGCCCAACGATATAGCTTTAATGAATCTAAACGCAATTTGAAGGACTTAGGCTATCTGCCCCATCCTCTCTTTTTATTTTTAACTACCCTTTAGCTTCGTTGATATCTTTATCCCTTTATCTTTTGTTTATTAAAATTCTTCCATTTTCTCGCTTCCGTAATTTTAAGTTAGACTGTAAGTTAACTTTTACTCGTAATATATATTTTTGTGTTAGACTGTAAGTTAGTTTTTACTCGTAATATATATATTTTTGAGTCATTTGACTCGTATTTGATTCATTTTTAATAATAGAGTCTATATTAAAAAGCGTTATAGTTATCAACAGATTGTCTTTCCTTATAGACAATTTTGTTTGACAACAGTTGGATGCAACAAAATATCTTTAAAACTATAGGCAAGTGCTCGCTCCATGCCTCTCTTTCACCTCCCTCCAACACACTCAACTCACCGCGCGCGCAGAATGCTAGCCTACACCCCAATACTATCGCGCACATAACTCGTCACGTTAGCTCGCTCAGCATTGAAATCTGTTACGATGCGCACAACATTGCCAAGCGTCAGCCCAATACTAATCTGCACACAACAACGTCACGCATTGAAACCTTCTAGCATTGAAATCTGTTACGGGAAAAAATTTGAAATCTTCAAACTCGAATTGCATTGGAACTGTTACAGACTGAAATCTTAAATAACATTGAATCAGTTACGAAACAATTAGGTACACCAAAATTTAACACTGTTAGTGTTAAACTACCTAACTCATCCTATACTAAATAAAATTTCGGTGATACAATACTACTCTCGTATCCCCATACTCACAGCTGTAAAGGTACACGAATAAAAACGAATTAGAGTTCACTCGAACGCAACGAACTATAATTTGAACTCCAATTCCAGGGAACAAGATTGTGACTTGCCAGCCTCCATTCACATATATTCATGTACATCACTAATCAAATAAACAAAACGGTTGGATACTTCACACAAATAAAATACACACACAAAATACAACATACACACGCACATGAAACTGAACGAAAATCTAAAACTCATACAAAACAGACGCCATAAACAGCAAAACGCCTACAAAAGATGAAAAATACATACACAAACACAGGCAAAAAAACTGCCTTAATTAGGGGTATGCTTGTTTCACAAATTATAAATCCACACAAAATACACGTATAGCCACTGTGACGAAACATTTAAAATATAATACAACAAACACAGACAATTAAAAAAAAAGACAGCATAACACTTACGTGCAGGCAAACATAAAACACATGCAAACAAACGTAAACTGCGTTCACTTTCTGACATAACCACTAAGTTAAAACCGTCCTTGTTCCCTGGAATTGGAGTTCAAATTATAGTTCGTTGCGTTCGAGTGAACTCTGATCCGTTTTTATTCGTGTACCTTTACAGCTGTGAGTATGGGGCAGCTCGTGTGAGCTCTAATGTTTTTTGTCTAAACGGCGAAGCCGTTTTTTGTTCAGTTAATTTGTAATTATTTTGGCAGATGCGGTTTTCCCCTTCATGACAGGCCTACCATTAAAGTGGGCACATTACAGGTAGCTACCACTAGGTGGCGGCATGTGCGTAACAATTAATTTTACTTAAGCAGCACAATGTAACTTGATTTTGGCTTGATACAGAAGTACCCCATCACCGTTCATGCAGCGAAAACTCAACGACGAACAACCCCTTCAGACAACTTCTATTAAAAAATTTTCGTTCTCTTGGGACGTCGTGTAAGCAGACATTGTTGATCCATTGTTGCACGATTCCGAATGCCCCATCACCGTTCATGTAACGAAAACCCAATGACGAATAACCCCTTCAAACAACTTCTGTTAACAATTTTCAAAGGGTTCAAAGGGGGTAAAAATTTTTAAGAGATGTTTTACAATATACCTTTTGGAACGGCGGCACGGGCAACGACAATGCCAAGAAATATGCTGATCAATTGTAATCGCGAGCGGGATATTCAGTCGGTTAAAGCTCTCAAGCTTGGGCCATTCGGAAACAATCGCCCGCGCCCTTGTGCATTGTTTCCGAATGGCCCGCGGTTTTCGGGCATTTACCTTTACAGAAATGCCTGAACAATGTATCTCGTAAATATTTTAGTTTTTGTTTAATGTGAAGGGAAACATAATATGCAGTAATTATGGCCGCTTTTAGAAACGGTAAATTATTAATGCTGTGTGGTATTGTTCACAGTGCGTCACTTGCAGTGGTCTTCACAGGCATACGGAAGTGTAGGCGCTACAGGAAAGTCATTATTTAATATGACATCTAGTACCTCTCTTATAGTACACTTGCAAGTCTGTAGAGGCTACATTACCCCCAGCAGTTGTCATCCATCCCAGAATTCAAATTCAGCCAATTATTGTTCCCCCTTAAACGACTGTCTGAACTATCTTCACAGGCATACGGAAGTGTACAGGAAAGTCATTGTTTAATATGTCATCTCGCTCGTACCTCTCTTAGTAGACTTGCAAGTCTGTAGAGGCTACGTTACCCTGGCAGTCATCCATCCCAGAATTTCAATTCAGCTGATTCTTGTTGCCTCCTTTTAAACAACTGGCTGAACTATCATGTCATAACCCTGATTTTGATAACCTCATTTTGCAGAATATGAAGGCCTGCGATGCTAACCTTGTGTGTGTACCTACTTTGTTTTACTTGCGATGTCTTCAGAATGCTGTCTGCCCTTCCTGGTGTTGCAACACAGTCTTGAACAAAGTTTTCATTCTAGTTTCTCTTGCTAACTCACAACCAGTCATTGAAATTACTGCAATTTCTGTATGCAACTTTGTGATGGTTGATCAGTCTGTGATCGACTAATCTTCGTAAGAATACGTATTATAATGGTCATGGCACGGCGAACCATGGATGAGGAATTCACATCATATCATAGTAGTGGGAGCAGAATTGATGCGAATTTGCCTTTGAAACCTTACGGATGTTTTGACAGGAATGGAAGGCTACCCACTACCCAGGATAACACTTTACTGCTGTTTTCAGCTTTGCTTCTGGTGGAGTCTGACCAGTCCATTATTTCCATGGGTGCGTCAAAGCTTTTTTCTTTGCTGGCGTAATTTACCATTGGTTACGGTACATCACATGAACGAGAAAGACTTGTGCAGGGACTGAGGCCAGCCTATTGTTCTTAAGTTTGTACAAGGACATTACTTCGTTCCATTACATTCCGTCCTGTTCTACAACTGACGGTAACAGATGGTCCAGCACACATTGCTCCAGTCACGAACTGTTCCAGTTGGCTTCGCTGAGCTTTTAAATTTGATTGCGCCCAAAGTGGCAATGCAAATGATGAAGGACTTGTAGTGACCTTAAGTACGTAATTGAATATAAAGTCATAGGAAATTAGGATTTAATTCTTTACGCTCGAGTATGAAGACATTTTAGTCCAGACAGTTACTGAAATAAGTTCGCATCTGTATTTAGTAGGGAAAAGGCATTGTGCGCAGGCCCGCGACGGATGACGACGGCCGTCAACTGACAGCAGGTGCGTGCACTTCTCCAATGCGATCAGTTTTAAGTCCTAACCAGACTGGCTGCTCGCGGCTGCACGCCGACGTAGTATGGTGTAAAAAAGACTTCAATATTTGTCTCTAACGTAACACCAACCACACGATTGCTGCAATGTTGACCTTGTGGGCATGTAGTTACGCATAGCTTCGCACGAAATTTTCTTCTGTCTGGAGAGGCCTTTAGTCTTCTGTACAGCCGTACCGGCTGAGAAGACTCTTGCAACGACTTTGTCCGTCCGTCCGTCCGTCGCTTTTTTCCACTTCGCAACAGTACCAGAAATTGACGACCACTGTTTACAACGTTCGATTCAGTGTCAAAAGTTAGTTAAATAACATGGCAAATTAAAACATCGTTGCCTCCTTATAGCTAATAGACTTCTTCGATGTAACTAAATTAAACAATAACATTTCATCGTCGAATTGAAATCCGACGATCAAAGATTTGTGTTAAAAACAAAAACATTTTAGCTTCGTTTAAAAGAGTCTTGTCGCATTGTTGCATGAATGAATAGGCTTACGATTGAACCAAATTCTCCATTAGGCCTATCCGGCCCACCGTTAGAAAAAATAAGCCTAAAAAATGAAAATTAGATCTAAAATCACGTTACCATGGCAACGTCAATAGTTGCTACGAGTCGCTGCTGCAGCGTTTCTCCTGTCCCTTCCCTACTACCACTGATCTATATTAGGCTACGTTCGCGCATTACGTTGTAACACTGTAACTGTGTGCGCGGAAGCATACCGTGTTGCAAACATGAATAGGCTTACTGTATACAATCCAAATCTCAGTTAGTTGCTATTACGAAATTAAAGTTGTAAATTAGGTCTAAACGCTGACAATTATGCCTAAAACGTAAAATAAGCTTAAAAGCTAACACATTTGTAACGGGCACTTCTGATGGTTACTGTTTTTAGATTATAGAGATAGCTGTTGTAGTGCATGATAGAGGTGTGCGCCTCAACATTGGAAGTGGAGGAACTGTATACAGAAGTCCAATGCGACTAGATATCGCTGAAGCCCCTTGTTTGTTTTTGACTGACAGGATTCTGCCTCGACAATATTTATCCGTCAGCCGGGTTGTCACGGAATGTGACGGAAATGCATACGTGGCTCCTCTAATTTACATGCTGTTAATACAAATAGAAATTTGACGGCCGGCGTTGTGACGTGACGGAACGTAACGGAGTAGTGTTCTACAAGCTTTACTCTTTGATTATCCTAGGTTGAGACTGCATGGTTGTCACCATACCTGTTCCACGGAATGAGTTCACCGATGTACTGCAGGCTGTGATATGATCTATATTATCAATTGCAGCAAAAGTGATAACAAACTGCAGAATAAAACCAACTTTAATTACATATATGTATAAAGTAGCATAAATTATGTGTATATTATGTTTTCCTTCAAATTAAACAAAGCAGACTTACTGCATACATTGTCCTCGCAGTTCTTTTGGCAAATCAAATTATATTTCCAACAATAAGTTGCAGGATAAGATTGGTATATTCGCTCCGGAGATACTAGATATTAGTATATCGCATGGTAGTCATTTTTATGACGCTGTAACTATAACTTAAGCGAAAACCAACAGATTTACGGCATACAATGCTGTTGCAATTCTCTTCACAAATTAAACTAGGAAACAGGATTTGGGCCTATTGTAGGCCGAGCGAACGGATCTTCATTTCAAACTTATATTTAGTTTTTATTGTAATGACGATACCACTATCATTAATGCCCCTTAAAAATCTGGGTGCAATACTTAATGGGCTAAGTTGAGCTGTTTGCCTTTTGGTGTGACGTACCGCTGCTCTTTGTTGGCCTTTTTCATATGTTAGCCTTTTTTCAAAATATAGGCTTACGCTACGTTTCAAATTTACGCTAACAAGCTTTCGTTTGCTCCAGCATTTAGTTTTTGTTTGGTTATTTGTAGCCTCTTTTTACAGCCAACACGAAAGATGTGGGCCATCACCGCGAGTAAAAATAAAACAGCACGTTTGGCCGCCGCTGTTTGAGCTGCCGCTGGCAATAATTCTTACATTGTTTACAGGAACTGCTGTGCAAAATGTAGTCCGCATATTAAAATATTAATAATAAGACATTTAACTTCAATGCAAACAATTATCAGTACGATAGTTTTTAACAATAGTCAGAAGATTCAAAAGGTTCACAATACTGCTTTGGTATAAGACTTGACACCGCCACCAACGAAAATGTGGAGCCACACAACTCTATCACGCACTGCAACAGCGATCTCTATTATACATATAATCTAAAAGAAATAACCATCACAATTTAGGTTAAAAATGTGTTAGCTTTTAGACCTAGTTTTAGGTTTTAGGCCTCATTTTTAGCGTTTACGCCTAATATTTTTCTCCATTTTAATTTCGTGAGTAGCAGCTTACAACGGCGGTTCGAGATTAGGCCTAATCCTTCATGCGATGCAACGCGATTTTTGGTTTCGTGGCTTCACGTTACCGTGGCAACCAGGAATCCATAAACTGAGAGAGACTGTTTCGTGTTTCATGCTTTGTCTGCTGTCAACTATACTTTTGTAATACCGCTTGGCCTTGATAGGACGATTTTAGGTTTCATATTCGGGATTCCTATCTCTAGTGTAGACGCCATTTTCGCTGCCATGTTGAATTGAATAATCTCCAAGCATTCATTTTTCAAATGAAACTTACGTGTGTCGTTAATGGAATCCTTTTGTCTTTTATGGTTGCGTTTGTTCCTGTAGTGGTTAAATGCAACGGTAAAATGATACTATTTCATTGAGTTACGTCGAAAAAGATTATTAGCTAGATAGAAGCAACCAAAATTTAATTTGCCGTGTTTTTTTAAAGTTCACTTGACTACCGTTAGCATGATGTATGCGTCGTCGGAATTCCTTAACTACTCAGGATTCCAAAGTTACAATGGTGAGTGTTAGAAATAAATTCGAAAATTTTAAAATTTCTACCATAATAATTGTTCGATTTACGTCAAATTTTGGCTCAGCAATAATAATTAGGGTATAAAACGTTGTACCAAATTTCATTCCAATCCGATCTTTCGTTTGGGCTCCACCCAGACTAAAAATGTGCAACCAACGGACGGACCAACATTTTGCAATTTGGTGTCCGTTATAGGCTACGCTTCGCTCGCTCGCTCCGCCATTATCTTTCCAATGATACATTACACTAAAAGATGGATAATTTATTAGTTCCGAGATACACGAGATTTAGTATATCGCATGGTGGCCATTTTGAGGACGTCATAATGTGTTTTCCTTCAAATAATGCTGAAACTATTAGATTTACAGCATACATTGTTGTGGCATTTTTTCAGCAAATTAAATTTTCTTTCTAACAATAGGTCTCACGATAGGATTGATCGTTTAGTTCCGGAGATAGTAGAGATTTAGTACATCGCAAGGTGGCCATTTTGATGACATCATTACGGCTCATGTCGTCACTTCTGGGAGTGTCTCCCGGTGGATTTGGAAACTACAATGAATGTACAGCTTCCATATGTGTAATATTCAGCTTGTTCCCGGAAATGAAATGTTTTTTTTTACTATTAGCTTGTAACAGTGTACACTAATTGACTCTTTCGCTCCTAAGAATTGAATAGGGACATTACATATTATTGGTTTAGTCATATGTAAAAAAGAATTTCTACGAAATCCTTCTTAAACACGTCTACCCCCACCCTCTCCCCAACCCTTAATTCGATAACAACATGAGTCCATGAAAAGTTCCGTAGGAACGATGAGTAACACACTTGTATTAGGTTGGTGTCCTAGCGTTTGACCGAGGACAGAGACTCGCCTCGACCACCTTTGGAACTAGACAACTAAAACTTTCAATTTTAAAAACTAGATGGCGCTAGTAATTTGTGCTTTTTAAAACTTCAGTATCACTGACAGATTATTTGTGGCTCTCAATGTTATTCATAAATTCTTATTTAAAGTATCCTGTGGAATTCTCAGACGAATAAAATTTATTAAGCTATAGTCTCAACTCTTTTCGATATTATTTTTAACCAATCACGAAGCAGTTTGGTTACAAAGAACGCCATGATATGTGTTATGTAATATGCCACTGGTGCTTCAACTAAAAAAGTGAAATCTTCTAAGTCAACTGCCAGAAAGGGACAGATGAAGAAATTCAACTTTATAAACAACAAGAAAGTAGTTTGATAATATAGCAAAAAATGTTTGCTCACTTACTGCAATTATTTTGTTGATAGTCCGTGTTCATACTGGAGATAAACAGTAAAATTTGTGGTAAGGCATATCTACGATTATTTGTTGCAGATTTTAAGTCGAAAGACAGGAGGCTGATTATATCTAAAGTGTGACACGTCTTATTATGATTTGTAGGATTTTCTGCTGCATTTTCTACATTCTGCGACACAGCAGTGTAAAATTGTTTAAATGTGGAAATTGTAGTAAAGCCTTTACACTGAAGCTCATGTTTAGTTGCGTTTTGTGCAAACATGGGAGAAAGAAGTGCCTTAATGTTTTTATGACGATATGCCTATTAAATACATAGTATGAGGTACTGCAACTTCTGGTTAAAGAAGCTTGTTGTAGAGTAAATGGATTTTTTATACCGATCGTTCCTTAATCAAGTTTTTAGTGCGCAAATTTCTTATTTAACGTGAATATCAGACGATGTATACTCGAATACAAAACGGTATGAAAACCTGGAAATGCAACCTTAGTGGTGCTGCATTTCATACATAAGTAAAAGAAATAGATAACTTTTAAATGCCAGATATTTTTATTAGTATTCGTTTTTGAAGTAAGAAATATTACAATGCATAGTCAACGTTATTTTAATGAAACACTTAAGTGAAAATTTAAAAAAAGCTATAATTTCGTTGTAAAAGTGTGTAGCAATGTAGTCGAATGGATAATGGTGTAAAACCCTTGAAGTATGAATTGTATGCTGCAGCATTTTTATTGAGAAGCCATTTATTATCTACGGTCGAATTCTACTCTAGCTGATTTTGTAAGGTGTTTGCTACTTCAAATACTAAGCTTCAGCATGTCCCCTTTTCGGCAAAACAATGAATGACATTAAAAAAATTCGTATGTTTCATAAAAAAAAATCCTATAACTTTTCGTGTTGTTTTTCTTCTAATTATGCTCTAGGTTAATTGCAAGAAAATTCTTATTCGTCGCATTTACATGACACGGTGCAAGAGTGCATTTTTTAGGATACTTCTACTCCGAAGCAGGGGGGGGGGGGGGAGGAAGGCTCCCGCTTCAAAATCCTTTACACATTCATATATCTTTCAAATTTAGCGTCACTGGTTATTAGTGGTGAAAATTGTTTAAAATATGAGCAATAGAAACCGTGCCAGTCTAAAACGTGTTCGGTAATGAGAAAGCGCCTCCGTTACTCTGTCCAGTAGCACAGACAAGAAAAATTGTGGAGGGGGACGAATAAATCCAGCTCGGGGTCTGGGGAAGAGCTTCCCTAGAGCATTCCGAGGAACTGAAGCATTTTATGGTACATCACTGCCGAATCCGGCTTCTTTAGAATACTTATTCATTTCACATATTCTGGCAGAATTTCTGTAGCATCATGACACAATGGGGGAAGAAGTATCGTTATGTCTTCGTTACACGAATCTTATAAAATATTTAGTGTGTGACACTGCACCTTCTTGTAAATAAAGTTTGTTACGGTGTAAGATGGATTCGTTCTGGCAATCAATCCTTAGAATTAAAATTGTAGTACGAATTTAGTGTTTAACGAATGTGAGACAATATATATTTCAGTACACAATAGTGGGAAAACCTTAAAATAAATATTTTGTGATGCTGCATTCTAACCTATTTAAAAGAAGTCTATTTTAAACTTGTTATTTTTATAAACCACCAGTTGTGAAGCACATAATAATGATGTTGCATAGCATATTTTACTTTGATGAGACACTTAAGAGCCTATTAATAAAGCTGCATTTTCGTTAAACTAGTTTTGAAGTATCGTAATTGAATGTGTAATGGTGTGAAGCCTTGGAAGTGTTAATTGTGTGATGCTGCAATTTTACTTCTACAGTAACTAATATCATTGTGTTATTTTGCCTGTAGAGCAATGATGTAAATAACGAGGGGGGGGGGGGAGCAGGCAGGTCAAGCGCCCCCCCTCAAAAAAAAAGAATCCGAGGCATAATTTTTTTTTCGATATTGACCTTTAGACGTTTTATTTTGTTTGATAGCCATAATATACAGTATGCAAATGACAAAAATAGTCATTCAATAAAAGTGAAGCGGTTGTGTATTTTCCAGCAAAGGAGCGAAAATGGGCCGTACAATTTGCTCCTCCCCCAGAAAAAAAAATTATTTACGCCATTTCTGTCGAGGTCAGGTACTGCAGGATATTGAGGGCCCTACTGTGTAGCCTGCAGAAATCAGGGAATTCGCCGAATGCGATACGAGGGTCTTCCCCCCCCCTCGGGCCGCCCCTCAAAAAAAAAACCTAAGACCCCCCTACGTGGTGGGGACAAAGACAGTATGATGGGCACCTATTCTCTGTACGTGTCTCACTCAGTTTTCTAAGTCTTCTGTACACTTAACTGCAAAACCTCGATAATATTCTGGTGTAGCATGAAATTTTACAATTTTCTGGTATTCTTGATTATTACAGATAACGAAAACAAAAGTTGTGCGCAATTTTTACCTTTGTATTTCTTTTCAGCTGAAAAGTGCGATTTCATTAACGACCACACTAAAGCTAACAACGTAGCTGTGTTTATTATAATTTCAGTTTTAATATATCACCTGTAGTTGCTTACGACCTAAATTCTGTGTGAAGTTCTGCAATGTTAATGGAAAATCATTGACTACGTACGCAGTTTTCTATTCGGTCACTACTGTACCAAATAATAATAAGATTTTCTTTGTTGACGTTTTAGAGCCTACCGAACATTCGAGGCTCTAGGCGCGCGCCTACTGTGCCGGTGCCTAAATGTATCACTGGTTATTACTATACCCACCCCGAATTTTACATCCAGCGGATTTAGCGTATAGTACTGTGCTATTTCAACTTCATCCCAAGCCCGACTAGGTTCACTTTTCTGCAAAACTAGTGCAGATATTTGTACCTGAAGGTAAAAAAAAAAAATTAGTTTAACTTCGGTTTTATTTGCTATAGGTTATCTCATGACGGCAAGTGGCAACTGCTAGAAAATTCTTAGGATTGGTAGTTGGTAATTGATGACAGTGAACATGAGCGTGAGTGGTTTTCAGGGCCCTTTTCTCTTCGAATGCAGACGGGTGAGCAATTAAAAAAAATGGATCGATGGTACGATGACAAACCAAGCAATTATGAAAACTGAGTCGAAATTTTTAGCAATTTTTTTTTATTAACTTGACTTTACAATAATAATACAGCCAGGGGCGTAACAGGCAAGTTGTTCCGGCTAGGAGTGAAGAGTTGGAGGGGGCGGGAGAAGGTTCTATTTTAAACTACGTGAGATCCTTTATCAAAAATCGCGACCATATAATTAAAAAAAAATTTTTGTGTGTTCGGTTTCGGACCAGAGATGGAAGTGGGTCACGTTTTCCGACCCGTCACCCACTTGACCCACTCGAGCCCTGACACAAGACCGAATTGACCCACCCACTAAAGAACAAACTGTGACCTACCATGACCCATGCCACTTCATGAAAAAAAATACAGTACGCAAATGCATTTCAAACAGGCAATTTTTCTTCCCCTTCAACCCCCCCCCCCCCCCCCCCGGGACAAGAAATCACCTTTTTGCAACCCCATAATTGGAAAGGATAACCCCCGGATGATAAGTCTGCACTGTAGGTGTTTGAAATAATATTCCAGTAAGTAACCTTTAAAACCACAGGATAACTTTAAATGACCATTTAACATTGTTTTTGTAAATATTTTATTCTGGAGAGAAAAATGTCCCCGGTGAAAGTGTCTGGGGCTAATTGGGGGTGGAGGAGGAGGGTATGCTCACTGTAGTTTTGGAACAGGGGGATGGGGGAAGCAAATATCCGTGAATTGTTTACTTGTGTTAGGTGGCATATAACGATAGTGTTTCACCTAGGAAAGCATACATACGTGTAAATGGTGCAGGCACCAACATAGTTTATCACTCAGTGTCTTCGGTAATTACTCAATAACGCTGATTGAAAATCATAGTGCCATTCAGGGCCGGATTAAGATATTGTGGGTCCCGGAGGTAAACCTGAAAATGTCTAAACGTCCAAATGGTTTTTTTTAAAGCGTTTCAGGATTCAATTCGTGTGACTACATGTTTGAGGCAATGTGCGACCAGTCCATTGAAACCCGTAAACCGATAACATCAGACACCTTAAGACAAAATGTTCCTAATGCCAGCCCCACACCAAATGCGAGAATTGTCTCACGACAAAACTTCCCGAGACGTCGCATTTGGTTGAGAGACTCCCAATAGCCTTTCTGTAGACAGAGCTTCGCCTTGTAGTCGTGAGACGCATCAAGATGCCTAAGGGTGCATCTACACGGGGCGCTTTTGCAGCGTGACTCCGTAATTTTCTGTCCGCTCGCGCTGAGACACCTCGTGTATTTTCACCAGCAACCCGCATTTTCAGTCGCGACGTCTTTGCTGCTCCGTACTACTCGAAATAGAAATTGTGAGATCACGTGACCCATACGTAGCTACTACGTCACATTTGAGGCCAGTTAGTACGGAGGATATACCTAAAATTGTGCATTTTTATCATAAAAGCATGAAACTTGGCAGGAATGTTGTTTATATCAAATTAGGAATTTTAAGCGTTGTAGGCATTCTCCTAAAGTGCTATGAGCCGCCATATTGGAAAATGGCGGCCCAATTGTCTAAAATCGTGCATTTTTATCATAAAACCGTGAAACTTGGCAGGAATGATGTTTACTTAGAATTATTAAGAATTTAAGCGTTGTTATTGGAAAATGGCGTCCAAATTATTTGTTTTCCATAACTCTGCAAAACAGCCCGAAATGGACATGTTTACGATATTCTGAAAAGTGGCGATCTATTCTTTCCATCAATCCTAACCGAAATTGTTTAACTTAGATAGCGACCTTCCTACACCCATTTAAAGGTGAAGAGGTAATGGCGTAAGCGCATGATGATTTTCGAATTCAAAGTGCTCTTGCGAGCCCTCTAATAGTCCGAAATGGACATGCTTAGGATTTTCTGAAAGGTATGAATCTATTCTTTCCTTCAATCCTAACTGAAAATGTTTAGCCCAGATAAGAAAACAAATGTGAGCATTACAATGGCACTTTGAAATTTAAACTAGACGCTACACCAATTACAGCTACACATTTAAACGGGTGAAGGACGGTCCCTATCTAAGCGAAACAATTTTCGGCTAGGATTGATGGAAAGAATAGATCGCCACCTTTCAGAAAATCGTAAGTATGACAATATCGGGCAATTAGAAGGCTTGCAAGCACACTTTGAATTCGCAAATCACTATTCGCTTTCGCTGCTATGCCATCCTTTAAATGAGTGTAGGACAATTCCTACCTAAGTTAAATAATTTCAGTTAGGACTAATGGAAAGAATACATCCCTACCTTTCAGAAAATTCTAAGCATCTTCATTTCAGGCAATTAGAGGTCTCGCAGGACCGCTTTGAATTCGAAAATCAACATACACTTTCACTGCTATGCCTTTACCTCTTCACCTTTACTGGCTGTAGAATGGTCTCTATCTAAGTTAAACAATTTCAGTTAGGATTGGTGGAACGAATAGATCGCCACCTTTCAGAAAACCCTAAGCATGTCCATTTCGGGCTATTAAAAGGCTCGCAAAAGCACTTTGAATTCTAAAATCTCCATACGCTTTCGCTGCTATGCCGTTACCCCTTCGCCTTTCAGTGGGTGTAGGACGGTCCCTACTTAAGGTAAAAAAAATTCGGTTAGGATTGATGAAAAGAATATATTCCACCCTTTCAGAAAATTCGAAGCACGTCCATTTCGAGCTATTAAAGGGCTCGCAAGCACTCAGAACACGAAAATCACTATAACAACCAATTGAAAAAAGGAGTGCCCGTGTGAATTAAGGGTGATAATACTTAAAATACGTTTGTGTGGTTCAAGGGTTGCTCTTACGTAAAAGATGTACAATCCCTTTCCTAGGCAGAATTGTGTGCTGAACGTCTTTGCTTCACTTTATGCTTTTGATTTGTTGACGGTAAAGGAGTAACAGCCAGAGAACCGTTTGGAGGACAGTAAGTCACCCCTCCCCCGCCCCCTCAGGATGTTTTTAAACTTGCTATCATATAACGTTTTTTCCAGTTACCCTTCATGTGCATTCACACCA
Organism: Lithobius niger; assembly: GCA_023313725.1. Lineage (NCBI taxonomy): Eukaryota > Metazoa > Arthropoda > Chilopoda > Lithobiomorpha > Lithobiidae > Lithobius > Lithobius niger. Next base: position 22,827 of record JAHWFP010005623.1, read on the forward strand.
TACTTAATGCTTTTCACAACAAGTGGACAATTCCTTCAATTTTGAGCACTATAAAAAACCTGTTATTTACATTACGGCATATACTATGCATTAATAATGATTCATTCATACCACTTCCAGTACTTACTCCTGGTCATGTTTAGTATATCATTGGAAAGGAAATGTCAAGAGGAACAATAAAGGTAGGGGTTGTAATTTCGCTAACTGTGAAAGGGAATTCAAAGTGTCGTATTCAAATGCCATTTTGAAAAGTAAAACAAATCAACGTTATTGAGAGCACGTTTTCTCCACAAAAGACACCTTCTCAAACTTAAATGTTGTGGTATTCTTCGTGACTGGACCCACGACACCCGATTTCAACGATTTCATAAGATTTCTACCGCACCGGAAATTTACATCAGTATGCTGAAATCATGTATAAGATCATTACAGTTAACATGACAACAATTACACTCTAACAATTAAGTTCAAACAATTAAGCCCCAACAACGATAAATCATCTACTTAGCGGCGACACACTAGCGTGTGTCTAAATTTTGATACGTAATAGGGCTATCAAGGGCTATCAAGGGTTTCATCTTCGTACTAATTACTTCAAAGTAAAATCACAAATTCAGGGGCCTATTAAGCCATAAGTAAGCAAATCGTATAATAAAAATATTCATACAGTATAACTCACTGAATTCCGTGAAACATTAGTTACAAGTCAGGTTTTCAGATAAAATGGTTGGTCGTATGAAAAGTTATTTCAGTTTTTTGGTTAAAAAAATGAATTACGAACAACAGGAAGAAAAAAAGAAAAGTTTAATCTGTTTATTCGTTCAGAAGTTATGAGAAAAAAATTAATTTGACTGCCATTTTGGCTGCCAATTTCCAGTATGGCGGCTCATAGTAATTCAGGAGAATGCCTTCAACGCTTAAAATTCTTAATTTTATGCAAACAACATTCCTGTCAAGTTTCATACTTTCACGATGAAAATGCACAATTTTAGACTATTTGGCCGCCATTTTCCAATATGGCGGCTCGTAGCAATTCAGGGGAATGCCTACAAC
>JAHWFP010005624.1:0-15876 GCA_023313725.1 Lithobius niger
CTTTAAGCCCCTCGGAGTCCAGCAAAACAAATAGTTTTTCAGCAATTTGAAACGTTAATAAAGTCAATTTTCAGATTTTTCTCAGCTGCAATACAGTATGCCTTATTTGTGTACGTTTACTAGACCAAATTTTACTCTTAACTTCGGATCTTGAGGTGGGGGTAGTTACCACCTTGCCTTCCCCAACCCCTCCCCCAAGCCTCTGCCTTTTTGGGTGCGCCACTGTCCCACACCCGTAATAAGAATAACGTAATCGTGACCAGAACCATAAAACACACAATAAATGTTGCTTACCGTACTAAACCATGTGCAATGGCTGTTTGCCGTGACGTCACCATGAGTTAGCCAATGACGAATGAGAACAACGGCTGTTTGGCCGTCTGATTGGACTAGCCCAGTCACGTGATATGCACGTCACAGCAAACAGCCACGGTGCGTGGTATAAAGAAGAGAAATTACCTGATTGAGCTGTGGTAGATTAAAGCCGCATAGGACAAATAAAACGGATGAACATAAGATCTTGATGTCCGAGTGGCACACGCTGGATGTAAGAAACTGTAGAATGTTGTTATTCATTAAAAACTCTCCATTTCCCAAGAGCGAGACAATAAACGCAATGTCAGTAGCAAATGGAGTCAGCAATGAAATGGGGCTAGTCATGTGATCCAGATAGGCGGCTGGAGCTAAAGCCATAAAGCCTTTTATCTATGAAATAAAGGAAAACCATAAGTTATATTAGCAAAAGTAGATAATAGGTATCATTTAAAACATTTTATTGCCTATGTAGGCGGATAACCGTGTTCTAAAGATCACACTCACTGAGAGAAGCGACAGATGCTATAAAGTATTAGTTTATCCCATAGCTCTGCAACCACGTGCGAGATTTGCTGTAGAAATAATAAAAAAAAAGCGATCGCATTGTTTCAAACGTTTGAAATTAGCAGTTGTTTTTTTTTTCATCATTTTTGGATTATTTTCTGCATTCTTCACACTAAAAGAACCTACACTGAGGTATATTAAAGAAAATGGCGTATCGTTTTTCTTAGTGCTCGGTGCCATTAGCTGCCACCACTAAAAATTGGCCGTCCAACAGAAAAACACGAGTATCTCCCTCCGAATTATGGGAAGTTAGGTAGGCAGTTCCTCTTAGAACGAATGAATTTCATGCACCAAAGCGCGCTTGTGAAATAAATTTCATTCAAATCAGACATAAAATAGAACGTTATCATTTCCCAAACAGACAAACACACAAACAGACGCTGATATCCAAATTCAGTCGTGTATTCGACCTTGCTCGCTGCGCCCGCTCCGCCAACAGTCATATCAGTGACATCACGGGCTGAAGAGGTCAATAGAAACATGGTAAGGGAACAATTGTACTTCAGCATTTGGCCCCCATGCCACCACCCATCAAGGATTCAACTTTAATTTTCTGAACCCTCCGTTCGCTAAGGAAAAATGTAGTCGCGTACTTTGTATACATTGATATTTCTAGGTACTTAAAAATTGCTAATAAATTTTAGTTAATTCAAATTGCAAGCTTAATTACTTAAATATTTATTAGGCCTAATGGGGAGTCGGGCGAACGTATAACTGGAAAATCGTCTAAAATCTGCCTAAATAAAAAATCTGGAAAAGCATCTAAACGGAATATCGTATAAAGGAGAATTGTATAATGGATAAACGTCTAACTGGATTAACGTTTAACTGCGGTTTCTGATGTTATATGTATAGCCGGAGCGAGCGCGGTAGCACGAGCGAGGCAGGGATATTAGACGATTTTCCATAATACGAATTTCCAGTTAGACACTTTTCCATACACGAATTTTCTGTTAGATGATATTCCGTTATACTGTTTTCCGTTATACGTTCTTCCAATTATGCGATTAACCGATTATCCCTCGCCCCGGCCTAATCACACAAATTCGGCCTATTACATGTGGTGCCGAACAGAAGAGTGCCAACATAATACTGTTGGACTCTGTACCGTGTAACGGGGAAAATAATCTTTAAATTAAGGCTCTTATTCCCGTGCAATCCTTGGTGATCTAGGAAAGACGCTTTATGTCATAAATCGGGTGAAATTTATGATATTTGCCTCGACGCCTAGTGCAGAGCGTTAGCACCAAAGACTGAAACACGTCACTTGTGGCTACAGCTGCATATTTTATCTGGATGTGGTTCATGTCGTAAATTTTCGAAATCCGTCGGGAGACATATCCGGAAGTGATGATGTGTTGCTCTCATGATATCATCAAATTGCCACCATGCTATAGAACAAAAATCGCAAAATCACTGGGTCTAACGGACTACTTTTAATGTATGATCGAAAAAGTTACTTAATTTCCTAAAAGAAATGTCGCATGGCTTTATTTTGCTGAACGCTTAATTTACAGCTCTTTATTGATATGTTTGAGGTTTTTTTTTCCAAGAATATAGCTAAACCGTTACAAGTTCTCACGTAAGATGAAGGACATTTCTTGATGCTGATTTCTTTAGCAACTTACAGGCCAGTTCCACCAAATTGCAGCCTTTAGGCCTATCGGGTTCTCTCTCGCAGGCAGCAAAGGAATGCACAAAGCAAAGCTTTTAAACGTAACAAACAAGCCACGAGACTAGTTAAGTATTGAGTAAAAATTTGGTAGCCTACGCCCTCGTATACCTGGAAAGAAGCTATCAAGATTAACGATACTGATGTCACAAGATGGCGCCACAGAAAAATATTATGAAAATCGCCTGGCGCCGTCTAGTGACACTAATATCGTTAATATTTATAGCTTTTTTCCTGGTGCACGAGGGCGTACCAAATTTTTACTCAATAATTAAGGAGTCACGTGGCTTATTTGTAAGGTTTAAAAGTTTTGCTTTGTGCATTCCTTTGCTTCGAGAGAACTCGATAGGCCTAGATGCTGCAATGCTAATTTGGTGGCAACCGGCCTTTAAAGCAGTTGACACACTTGTAAAGGCGGCAATTACGACATATCGTGCGTGTTTTCATGCCTACCTAACAGCATGTGCTTACATCAGGAAGTATTTTCGACAAAGACTGCTTAGTTAACCCGTCACTTGTCTTTCATCCCATTGACAGCAATCTTGACGAGCAATTTTAACGATTCTTTCTATCCACAAAAAATTCAACGTACATTCAACGGTTTTTTACGGTCTAATTTTGCTGTGAAGCTGGTTACTTTTTTTTTTTAATGTTCTTATTGTCCCCAGGCACTCAATTTGAAAAAAACTAGAATAAGGTTTCATTTAGATACAGCATCAGTTGAAGATTTTCAAAAAAAATATATACAAGACCAATTCACTGATCACTGATCACTTCTCTTGGTCGATGAGCCATTAAAAATTAATGTCAGGCTTTTCTTTTGTACTAAAATATTGCTGCTGTTAATCTTGTTTAGTTGAAGAGCCGATTAATACTAATTCATACCTTATCATTATATTCGGGTTTAGATGCAAGCATTGCAAAAGCTAAAGTTGTTCCCATTGAATGACCAACGTAGAAAGTTTTGTCGAATCCCGTCTTTTTGAGAATAAAATCAATCATGGCTGGCATGTCGTATTCCGCCATTTCGTCCCAGCTAAAACAAAAAAAAAATGATAAGTTATATAAAATAGGCAACTATTACCATTATACGTATTACTTGCCTTCTTTCGACATGCACCCGACCGAGGCCATGGCACCAATGAAGGAATGAAGTCCATTGAATGCAAGTACCCAAGGAGCGGGGACGTAGCGAGGCAAAGCCACGAAAGCCCTTCCAACCCAGAAACGCAGGTCATTGAAAAAAATAAAACCGTAAACTTACCAGCACAAAGAATTGGTAAATTTTTTTGCCAGTTTGTATCGTAAAATTACGGACCATATCTTTAAAATGGTTCACCCATGAGGAAATGAGTCATGTTAAATTCTTCCCTCAGGACATTCTTAGCTGACGCGATTATACGGAAATGTTATGGCAAAACAAAAGCGGTCTAAGACCTCAAATGGGGCGACGTCGAGGTTCCCCCCAAAGACAAGCTGTTCCTCCGACAAGCTAACCCATATTTTTTGGCCTAGCTTGTTGGCTGGCACCTTGAAGGGAGTGATCCAAGGGTGTAGAATAAATCAAGTGGGTTAGAATGACGAGAGCGGTCCCGACAGTCTGTCCGATTAAAAAAAAAAAACAACACAGCTTGTCGACGGTGGTCCTTGATGGGAACGCTTAATACCTTTTCTGATATAGGCTACAAAACGTGCCTACCTTGGTCGCGCTACTGCACTCGCTGCAGCTGTACATATAGGATCAGCGTGCTACCGCTCCCGCTGCAGCTGTACATATAGCATCAGCGTGCTACCGCGCTCGCTGCAGCTGTACATATAGCATCAGCGTGCTACCGCGCTCGCTTCAGCTGTACATATAGCATCAGCGCGCTACCGCGCTCGCTGCATCTGTACATATAGCATCAGCGTGCTACCGCGCTCGCTGCAGCAGTACATATAGCAGCAGAAACCGCAATTAATCACGTAACTACACAATCGCACAACCACAGCTAATCAAGTCGGTCTGAATGTCGGGGGTCGTACCTACATTCTGTCCCATTTTCTAAACGAAGCATAGCTTGTCGTTGGTCCACCTTGATAGGAAAGATTCAAGAATGAAAATGGGTCTGAATGTCAGGAGAGGTTCCGACATTCTGTCCCACTTCCTAAAAGTGGCGTAGCTGGTCGGTGGAGGAGCGACCTAAGGTTGGCCCAGAATGGCAGTGGCCCAATTTATAGAGTCGGGACTTTGTCGGTGTTTGCCCTTGTCACTTCCCTTCCAACAGAAGTGGGATAGCTTGTCGGTGGTGGTCCTTGTCGCGCTACCCCTCAGGATGTGAGTATAATGGAAAGAGGAAAACGAGCCAAACTGCAAAAATCATATACTAGAAATAACTTTTATATAATTTACAGCGATTTTCTCAGTTTGACTTGTGATTGAACATGAAAATAGCAAGTACTAGTAAATAGGGGAGTAAGATGTGAGGCACTGAAACAGAAAAGGATCACACTGAAAAAAAGAAATAATGAATTAGTAATAGATATCCGTGAATCATAGGCGATTTAACAGCTATTACACCACGGCTGTGACGTCACGCTAACTCAACGCCATGCTAAATTTCCGTTGGTTAAATCCCGTTAACCAACACCGGAAATGTGCGTCATCGCAAAAAGTGTGGGTTTCAAGTTACCTCACACTTTTGCCGATAACCCACACTTTTGCCAATAACCCACACTTTTGACACTTCCGGATTACGCGACCGGGAACGCACACACCAACGACCAAATACATTGTGAAAAAAAAACGTAACGCAATAAAAACGTACAAAACTTAATTACTTAAAAGGAATGAAATCCCAACCCTCCAAATTCTTATACGTCTGGCTAATGTCTAAGCCATTCACTCCCCCCCGCCTCCCTCCACAAACTAAAATGCAATGATCTTCATTCATACCGATACCCTATTACCTAGTTTTTAAACAATTCTCAAACTACAAACGCTCAAAATGAATTACATACCTTCCCAGAATGTCATTCTATCCCTGAAGCCTTTTATTGAAATTCTATCACTCCGAAAAGCTTCGAAAACACAAGCGACCTGGCTAGCGTGAAATACGGCGAAACGACATCCTTCCTGCCCACTCCCCCAGAAACGGACACAAACGACTCGTCGGTCTACCAACCACTCCACCCTCAGTAAACTAAAATGGAATGACCTTCAGTCATTTCGAGATATTTTCACAAAACACAAACACGTTTTAATTAAATACGAGTTAGCTTGACGTCCCAACCGTGATATAAAGATGTCATTTATTATGAACTATTGGTTATCGATTTTTAAACCACAGCTGCGATGATTTGGCCGCGAGACATGCAAATCGTCTCGGGGGCTTCGCCCCCTCGACGTATTTCCATGTCTCGCGGCCAAATCATTGCAGCCGTGGTTTAAAAATCGATAACTAATAGTTTTTAACCAATAACTATCACTAACTGCTCGCGAGCAAGAAACGGCTAGTACAATATCGAGCGGGTGGAGGGAAACACAAGCACGCTTGCGTACGACTTTTTCCCTTCATCCCCGAGATATTGGACTAGCCGTTTCAAGCTCAAGAGCAATTATAGCCATTAAATCACCTATGATTCACGGATATCTATTTTAATGCTTAGGTGTTACGTCAAGCTAAATTATGATTTTATTCGAATTTTTTAAAAACTTGTTTGTAAATTTTATTTGTGAATCATAATGAATTTAAGAATGTTTACATGCGACTTATGTAAATTCCTGAACGGAAGTTCCGGGTTGGAAACGGGGTTGGAAGCTTGCTGTGTATGAAGGTCGACCGAAGGGGAGAGACGTTCCATAATACCGATGTTTGTGTTTTAAGGTAAAACAGTATTTTTTTCTACTTTAATAGTTTAAATACGATGAGTGTGTAAAATGCGCTATTCGCTTGAGTCTCGTAGGTTTTTAGGTGTATTTCAAAGTGTCAGTAGCCTAGTTTTTGTACCGTTGGAACGAAAGGTTGCCGGGTTGGGCCATCCCTCCGTGGATGGGCACCTAGCATAGTACGCGAGTTTTTTTTTTTTCGTGTTAGGTTAGAAAGAAAAAGGTCGCAGGTTGTAAATGTGCCTGTTTATGCCGGTTGCAATGAGGTGTGATGGTTGAATTTGCGTTGTGTACTGTAATTTACGGGTCATATGTCACGTGGTGGAGCAAGGATTGCGTAGACCCCCGTAAAAAGTGTTAGATTATCAAAAAATTGTGGGTTAACAAAATTAACCCACTGGGACGTGTGTGGGTTTTCATATTAACCGTATATAACGACTACAAATTTACCAGTGTACAGTCTGGTGTTCACGTCGGTATTCAACATCTCTGCTTTTACGAATTTGAAAATGATTTCTTCAAATGGAGTTATATTTATTACCTGAATTTCCAGAATTCTTTGCTATCGACGCTGAGCGTTACATGTTTACGACCGAAGTCGTTTCCTCTCACGTTTGTAAGCCAGACATCGTAACCTTCATCGGCCAAAATATATGCTGAAATAGACAAACAGAAAACAGAAATAAATAAACAAATAAGTAAATAAATAAATAAATAAATAAAATAAATAAATAAATAATAAAAGAAAGAATCAGTAAAACCAAAATAAGATTCTTAACCGTATTATATAAAACCTCGTTAAGCCCCAAACTAACTATATACACTGGATCTGAGTGGTCTAAACTTCCGACTGAACTCGCTCTAAATAAGTGTTCAGAATACTCCAGAAGTGAGCAGCTTATTAATGATTATTCGTAAGGATCAGTTTCTGCATCTCGCTCGTTAAGACATTCTCAAATTGAAGATTACGTAACCAGGAGCACATAAAGTTCCGTCGGAAAGAGGAGTAACGAACTCTAAATTATTCAATACACCTGGGCCCTCTAGAATAAAGAGTCCTTTTCTCTTTCTATCTACTTGTCCACAACCAGTAAACCCGACCTTTGCTCCCTAATCTGGGTGGAGAGTGATTGAGTGTTTACAGTAAACAACAATGCACTATGTGCACACAACTCACAAGAGCTTATGCTTTCTTGTGGCATGCAGGACACCATACAGAATCGCACCGATTAATACTTTGGTCGTTAAATGAAAACTTGAAGATTGCTACCGCTAGTAGCAACGTTCTAGTTTTAATTTAACTTTCGAACTATTATTCGATGTGGTTAACTTGGCTAATAGGATTAACCTTGGCGGCCTTTTCATGGTTGAATGATATCACTACTTTCAAAGGCAGACCCTTTTTGGAAACTGGATGGCTTCACTTATACCAGTTTTGGTTTTGAGTAGATACAAAAAAAGTTAAAACGTCAATACATACGTAAATGTTTTAAGTAAAAATAAAACTATTGAACTGTAAATATAAAGCCATCATGGAAATGATGTGGATAGGAAATTGATGGACTGACAGGGTAAGGCATATGTTTGCAGATAGACAATGTTTGATTTAAAATTATGAACAACTAAACCCCATACAGTCACTTCTACAAGGAACTGTGCCGGAACTGTGCCTGTCATTTTCTGAGTCACAGCCTTAAAACTGGTTGTCGTTCCTCATTCCTAGAACTGTCCCAATCAATCGCTAGTTCACAGCGTTAAAACTGTTTACCTCTCCTCGTTCCTACGGAATTGTTCCTGTCATTCACTGGATCACAGCCTTAAAACTGTTTCTTTCTTCTCAATCCTATAGAATTGTTCCTGTCATTCGCTGGGTCACATCCTTAAAACTGTTTGTCCCTCCTTATTCCTACGGAACTGTTCCTGTCATTCGCTGGGTCACAGCCATGCAACGGTATGTCCCTCCTTGCTCCTATGGAACTGTTCCTGTCATTCGCTGGGTCATAGACTTGAAACTGTCCCTCCTCGTTCCCATCGAACTATTCTGTCATTCGCCAGGTCACATTTAATACGGTTTACCTCTCCTCGTTCCTACGAAACTGTTCCTGTTATTCGCTGGGTTACAGCCTTAAAACTGTTTGTCCCTCCTCAATCCTACAGAACTGTTCCCGTCATCCACTGGGTCACAGCCTTAAAACTGTTTGTCCCTTCTTGTTCCTATGGAATTCTTCCTGTCATTCGCTAGGTCACAGCCTTAAAATAGTATGTCCCTCCTTGCTCCTACGGAACTGTTCCTGTCATTCGGTGGGCACAGGCCTGAAAATGTTTGTCCCTCCTTGTTCCTATGGAACAGTTACTGTCATTTGCTGGTCACACCCTTAAAACACTATGTCCCTCCTTGTTCCTGTCAATCGCTGCCACAGCCTTAAAACAGTATGACTCTCCTTGTTCCTATGGAACTGTTCCCGTTATTCGCTGGGTCACAGCCTTAAAACAGTATGTCGCTCTTCGTCCCTACAGAACTGTTCCCGTCATTCACTGGGTCACATCCTTAAAACTGTTTGTTCCTCCTCATTCCTACAGAACTGTTCCTGTCATTCGCTGGGTCATAGCCTTAAAACAGTATGTCCCTCCTCTTCCCTACGGCACTCTTCTTGTCATTTACTGGGCTGCAGCCTTAAAACAGTTTGTCCCTCCTTGTTCCTACGGAACTGTTCCAGTCTTTTACTGGGTCACAGCTTTAAGACAGTATGTCCCTCCTCGTCCCTACGAACCTGTTCCTGCCATTCACTGGGTCACAGCCGTAAAACTGTTTGTCCCACCTTGTTCCTACGGAACCTGGATCACTGAACTGTGACTGGATTGGCGCTAATGACCTGGCTGTCGACGGACCATTAAGACTCAATTCCACCCTACAAACTGTTCCTGTCATTCGCCGGGTCGCAGCCTCAAACTAGTTATCCCTCCTCGTTCCGACTCGCTGTGTCAGAGCCAACGACAGGACCAGTTCCGTATTGTTTGTCCATAGTCTGTTTTTATTTTTAAAGTTGATTACCCCCTTGACAACCGCTACGAACGTTTAGTCCATCGACGAAAGGGAGCTTTTTAGCGTGTCCTGGGAACCCGAGCAAAGCGCTGCTGAGAGATTCAGGCAGAAGATCGAATCACATCTCATCCGCGGCCAATGTGTACATACTGGGCTCTGAAAAACGACCTACCAGCGTTCACAGTGATGTTCAAGGGTTAATTTCTAAAAGGCAGCCTGACATTTATACACAGCATCAACTGTTGCTCTCATTTTAACTTTGAACTTTATTATAACAATAGCTGCAATGTCTGACGGCTGAGTGGGTTACAAGAAAAGTGAACAGTATTTGAGACGCTCATAAATCCCTTATGAAAAATTGTCATGATATGCAATAAAAAAATCATGACTGTATTCCATGACTAATTGGGGCAATGAATTGTCATGATTTTTCATGAATGCTCATGATCTGCTATCATGATTTCTCATGATCTGCTATCATGATTTCTCATGATCTGCTATCATGATTTCTCATGATTCACTATCATGATTATCATCATGAATAAGCACCATCATGAACATCAGGACAAATCGTGATATCAGATCATGATAAATCATGACTACCATTCATGACAAATCGTAATAAATCATGATAAGTCATTGCCCCAATTAGTCATGGAATAGTCATGATTTTTTTACATTTCATGTTATGATAATTTTTCATAAGGGATGAAACAACATGCGACCGGAAAATAAGAGAAAATAAAAGGAAATTAATAATTAAGAATTCGTAACGAAACTGTCAACATTGAGCACTTTCATAAATGCACAGACAACGCAGCGCTGCAGTCCCATCTCACCACAGTAGTTTGTAAATGCATGGTGAATTTTCCGATACCTCAGCATGATGTCGTCACCGCTGAAACATCATACTCAATACTCACCGATTACAGGGGGCGGTTTTTCCGCTGAGTCCACCTGCTAAAGATGGCGGACATGCAGACAGTCTTAACGATCTCTTACCCAAATTTTTGTCAGGTGTGTTGAGTACCCAAATTGCTGAAGAACACAAGATCCCGTGCTGAATGATCACTGGCTGACGAGGAGCTTTTCCAGCTCTATTTTTCCCATGTGGTATGCGCTGTATAGTAAGGATGTACCCATCTTCGGTTTGGACGTCGTAGTCCTCGACTTCGTATCCATGGTATCGAATAATTTCATTCTGTTACAGAAAATAAAATAATTTCTGAAGATTTATGTGACAATTTACATGGTTTCGTAAATTATGTTTCATAAGAGTGGACGTTATGACGGTATACAAAGTAAACTGTCGTGTTCCATACGAATATCTTGGAATGTACTGAAAATTTTTAACATAACTCTAAACAAGTGGCTACAACGACAACCGGTCTTCTGTACAGTTCCGCCACTACCAATGGTGACCCCCACACTTCTATCACGCATTGCAACAACTATCTCTATATATAATCTAAAAATAGTAACCATCAGAATTGTCGGTTAAAAATGTGTTAGCTTTTAAGCTTATTTTACATTTTACGCGTAAGTGTCAGCTTTTACGCCTAAATTTTACCAGCAGCTTTAATTTCCTAAATAGCAGATAACGGAGATTTGGATTGTATAATAAGCCTATTCATTTGTGGAACACGATGCGCCTCCAGGCACGCAGTTACAGTGTTACGACGTAACGCGCATCGTAGCCCATATAGATCAGTGGTAGAAGGGAAGTGACGGGAGAGACGTTGTTGATGAAACCAGCAGTGACTCACAGCAACTTGACGTTGCCGTGGTAACGTGACTTTAGGCCTAATTTTTTTAACTGCAGTTTTAATTTCGTAAGTAGCAAATAGGCCTAACAGAGAATTTGGTTTGACGGTAAGCATGCGACGAAACTATTCTCAACGAAGCTAAAATCCTTTTGTTTTTACGGTTTCTGTGTTATCCTTAGGATGTCAATTCGACGATCAAATGTTATTATTTAATTTAGTTACGGCGAAGAAGTCTATTAGCTATAAGGAAGTAACGATGTTTTAATTTTCCATGTTATTTAACTAACTTTTGACACTGAATCTAACGTTGTAAACCGTTGTCGTCTCTATCTGGTATCGTTGCGAAGTTGAAAAAAGCGACGGACGGACGGACAATTCCAAGCCGTGCATCAAGATACGTTGTCTTTCTTTTCAAAGCTGAAAGGTCGAGTCTAAAATGTCAACATCACACCACACCACGGACGGACGGACACGGACGGACGTGTACCAAAAGTCGAGGGTGGGTTATGTTTGGTTTATTATGTAGGGCTATTATTTTCTTAAACCATCGGATTAAATTGGAAAATGCAAACATTTCGAGAAGAAAAGATCTACCTCAAAACAAAACTTGTTGAGGTATCCCGCCAAGCTTTTCGGCCGTGTGAAGTCGTGATATTAAATGCCAAGCTCTTTCGCCAAGCTAATCCCACCAAACTAATACTTCAAACGTAAAATGAAATAATTGAAAATTGCGCCATAAGCAATTTTCATATATTTCATTTAACCTTTGAACTATTTATTACTCTGTGGGATTAGCTTGGCGAAAGAGCTTGGCCTTTGATATCACGACTTCACACGGTCAAAAAGCTTGGCGGGAATCCTTAACAAGTTTTGTTTTGGGGTAGTCTTCATCTACGTCTTGCAACTGGCGTTTGCTGATTGGTATTGTTGCATAATAACAATGTTTAAATAATGTTAAACAATCATTCTAGTCGTTTAGAGCTCCCTAACCCCTAACTCACTAGAGTAATTAGAAAGGTCCATATGAAAAGGGCACTTCTACAATATATACAATATCTTTACAATGAGCTAATAACCAGTTTTTTTTCACCGAATGGAAAAATTTATTTTCGTGACACAAAAAAAACGTCAGCCAGTAGCCAGTAATTAGGCAAATATCAACGTTATACACGTCGTTTTTTCAACAAGAAAACGGTAAGCTGTGTCACTAACAGCATAGGAGTTGATTGTGTTTTGGTGGATAAGCAACTTAACTAAACCGGAAGTTTAAGAGCGCGGCGTCAAAGGACGTACCGCCAAGCCAATCGGCACTCGCGGCCGCGCGATCGGAAATTTACACCCAACGCACTAGGTTTAATCTATCTAAACCATCTTTCAACATGGCGGAGAAAGCAGACAACGCCTAGTATAACGCGGTACTAAACTGGTATAACGGTACTAAATTAGATTTAGTAATTCATTCAATTTTTCTGCTGCTACGACATTTTAACTTGGTTAAACTTACTGTTGTCACAAGAAGATGACTCATTCTACACCGGTTTTCTTGCAAATATCATGCATTCATAAGCACCCCGTCTTGTGTTACAAAAATACGATATTTACTTCCCCAACAATCGGCGTTAAGGTTTCGTTCGACTGTCAAACTTTGTTACAAAACACAATGGCACGTAACGCCTGGCAATATAACAATCTCTTATCTTACCTACGTTTGATACATCATAAACAATGTAGTACAGGGCGTATTTCACAGAAAATTCCACCGCCTACGAGCGGATCAACCGCGAATACCTCATGGCGGCTTGGTCAGGCGGAAGTAGCAGACGCGCTTTGTATTCTGGGTACATTCGTGAGTCACGCTTGCCATCGAAGACTACGCACTTCGGCTATGCATTTGAGCTGGGAGTTGCTTATCCATTCAAACACAATCAACTCCTATGCTAACAGTGACTTTTTATGTTGTCAGGCGACCAAAGTCTCCCGATTAAACAAGTTTCAGCCTTTTCTGTAGCGTAGTTATTTATCCTCACATGCCTGAAAACAGCTAAACTACCTTTGCTGTAAAGACACAACGTGTCTAGTGGCCGCCATGCTCACATATATATTTTATCTGGATGTTATCGTTTTGTCTTGGCGGCGACATACTAGCGTGTGTCTAGATAGGGTGGAGGAAGGCAGCAGTTATTTGCTGCTGACTAAGGAAGAGGAAGGTAAACAACAGGAGGCCCCCCCCCCCCCTTTCCTCCACGGATCATTCAGTTCGACCGAAATATAACAGCAACCCACAAATCACGTCAAAATAAATCCAACCACACGCAGGAACACCAAATCAAAGTAATGTAATGTACACTAATGCGGATTCAGTGGACAATACATTTTCAGAAACCTTGGCATGTAATGGCATGATACAGAAACTTTTGGTGGGAATATTCCTTGATATAAAAGGCGGACTGTACTTCAATACAGTACTAATTTATTGTGACGATTTTTTTGCGATGATTTTCTCCAACGATTCGTGGTTATGGCTGAACGGTAAAATCTAGTTTTAAAGGAATACTGAACGCATTTGCCTTAGCATATCTACGCTGTTAGTTGGCGTTAAGTTAAAAGAAAAGCGTAAAAAAAAATATTTTTCATAACTAGGTGCTGGACAGAAAATGGGCTAAAATTGAAAGCCACTGCATACAACAATGAATTCGCATTCGATGGCCTACAACCGCATCTTCCGTTAATCAGTTGACCAATTTAGCCGGGCACTCTAACCACTGCCCTACCAGGGCGGGTGGAAGCGCAGTGGTTAGAGCACCCGGCTAGTAAACGGGTAGTCCTGGGTTCGAATCCCAGTCGGGGCAGTTGTCTTTCCTCTCTTTCTCAGCTTAGTGCGTCTTGTATCCTCACACTGCTTGTATGCAGACTGCTTGCTTCGTTCAGAAATTTTCAGCTTCAGGATACATCTCAGTTGGGATGGGAAACAGAAGTGGCATCACGATCTTTAGCCTACACTTCCTGACGTAAGCAAACTTTGCCGGAACTGGTTACGTGTTTAGTGCTAAGAACGATGTACACAGTGACACTGTATTAAAAAATAGACTCTGATGCATTCTTTTGTGTACATGTGATGGCATAAGCACCTCTTGTGTGCGCAGCTTATCTTGAGTCCTGCAGTTATTTTATGAGCGGCTACGTCTTCCTGGAAGGAGCGGCTTTAATCACCGGCCGCCATTGTTTTTGTAACCATCTTGGATATCAACAAGGCACTCTGCTACCAAAAATATACAATCTATTATCTGTGTTCGTTCTTGGGCCTCGACCGTTGTATTGTAAGAAGATACTTAACATAAACACTCCGTCCAACCATTGTATTCAAAGGAAAATAGCTAATGCAATTTCTTTGTTGAGACTGAATAGTATTCGTAAATGATAATGACAGTTGTTATTGAACCGTTCATTTTTTTTTACTTATACACGTATACATAAAGAAGTCAGTTACAAGCATACCATAAAACCTATTTTGTAATTATAGTGATATAAAACAACTATTTTCAACAATGTTATGTTAGTTTTGTGTAAATATTTCATTTTGTCAGTATAGCAAGTAAAGAAAGTTACGAGAAATCTGGGAAAGAAAACTCTTATTTCAGGAATAAAACGAAAACTAGTATATTTACAGCAAAATGCGTACATAAATTGATTAAAGAGAAAACGTTCATCTTTTAAAATGAGACCCGTTTCATGAAAATCCGTTGAGTAGTTTCTGAGATATGCGGCTTTAAAGAATCTGCATGGTGGCCATTTTGATGACGTCACTGCGCGTGACATATTCGTCTCTGAGGTTGTCTCCCTGCTGATTTTCCGCCTTTAATATGTATTTAGTCAACACCTAAAGTTTGGTGCGGCATGGTATCCGGAAGTGAAATATTTTTCTGCTTATTCCGCGTACTACGTTGCTGAAATGCTCTTTCTAGTGGTCAAGTAAACGTGAATGATATAAAGAACAACAGATGTCGACACGGTTCATTCTTTATCTTCTCCGCCAGTGACGAGAATAGCTAATCCCGAGGTGTATGGACAGTTACACTACTAGATGGTGTTAAACAACAATCTAAGCTTGCACAGAATTTCCCCCCTCTTTTTCGAAACCAGCTCCAAGAATTTGAAAAAAAAATCTAAAATCAAATCCGTAAATTAATTTGTCATCTCTCCTTTTTTGTGTGTGGAAAAGGGTTTATTTATTCAACGTGTGTGTAGATCGTTAATGTGTAACAAAACGTTAGAAAAAGCGAGTTGCACCATCACTGATTGAATTTATCAACATCACGGAAAAGAACGATGTAAGTAATTCGTGAACACTGTACGAAGTAATACCAGCACCGGAAGAGTTTTTTTATAAAAAATATAGCCTATAAAAGTGCACATGTAAAACAATAAAACACGACGTTTCGGGGATAATTTGCACCCCGTTATCAAGTGTGGATATCCGCTCAAAGGCTTCGTACACAAATAAAAGAACACAAAATCATGTTATGGCAGACACATCTTAAAAAATATAAATTTAAAAAAGTTTAAAAACCAAGGACCTATGTATAGCTGGCCAAAACAGCAAATATAGTAGGGAGACCAGCAAGACGACCTCTTCCCTGCGAGTGCAGGTAAG
>JAHWFP010005624.1:18887-105621 GCA_023313725.1 Lithobius niger
TTAATAGTTGGATCAGAGTAATTCCATCCCCCCCCCAAAAAAAACAAAAGAAAAAAGAAAAAAAAAACCAACTTTCTCATCTGTTTCCGTATTTGGAAAAAAAAAGCAGGAAGGAACAATTCCCTCTTCCCCTCCCTCCAAACCCCCACCAAAAAAATGACCTGTTTCGTCAAATACTTCCTTACTTGGAAAAAAAAATAGAATGGAACAACCAAAAACACTGCAGTACACGTGAATAGTGAGGACTCCACCTCTCCAATTCCAGGTTTAATATTAACGCTGGCGATTAGTATCAACTAAGAGCTGACAACCCAGTTTGGGTTCGTGCTCCCTAAAAAAAAAAAAAACAACACCTAATAGCTTGCTCGTCTATGTGCAAAATCTGAAAGAAATAGGAATTTTCCTCGTGACAGACGTAGGTAAGAAAGAGTATATTCACATGGAGATAGGACTCCTAATCTACACCGAACAGTGGAACCAATTATTCATGCTATGGTGTAGGATTCGTATCTATACTCTGTTCCACCTCAAGAATAGACCAGATTGGAGGGGATGTTCGGGGAAGGCCAGCGTGGCTTGGGCGGGATAAGCCTGCCAACTGACTTCCACGGGATTAAGTTGAAGATCTGCAGAGAAGCCCAATTTCTACTAGGGATTCGGGCAGCACGATAAAGCTCTTCAATAATTTGTTTTACAGGTTAAAACAAAAAATCTTATCTTGCTTGTTTTACATTTCTAAGCTTATGTCCGAACAGATTCCAAGGTTAAGTTATTTTCAGAGTGGTCGTAGTAATAAGATCAGACTAATCATACATATTTGAAATTAACAATAGCCCCCCCAAAAATTTTAAAAACATCCTTGCACGTGTTTTATTAATTTATTTCAGTTGTTAGAAGTGTATGGGAGGAGTAAGTGTGCCATACTTGGTGGTTTTTTTTTTTTGGGAGGGGGGGGGGGGCAGCGGTGTGCTTAATTTGCATTTTTCTTTTACAATTTTGGGAGGTTTTCTCTGGCATTATTTTATCCTGAAACTGTTTCTTCCTCCTAATCTTTTAGAAGCATAATTTAATACAGTAAAAAAAATTATTTTTTTTAACTTGAATTCTTTGCCTTCAAAGCAATTTTATACGCAGTAGGCCTTTGGATACGTTTTTTTCTTATTTTGTTTTATCAAAACGTATTTCGATGTTCAGCATGGTTTAAATCGAATAGGTTAGTTTAGATTTAATTTAAACTGTAATTAGATTTGTGTTTTAAACAAAAATTATGTTTGTTTGTTTTGCATTTTTTTATATTAATTACTCGTAAGTGAAATGTATTTTGATAAAAATACGGGGAAAAAACATAACCAACCGCCTACTCCTTACAAAATTGCTTTGAAGACAAGCAATCCAATTTTATAAACATTTTTAATTATGCTTTGAAAAATTAGGTGGAAGAAACAGCTAATTTTCAAATATGTATTATTATTCCAATCTTATTACTACGACCTATTTCAAAATACTTTCACCATGGAATCTGTGCAGACAAATAATTAATATCAGAAAGCAAAACAAACAAGGTAAGGTTTTTTTTGTTTTAACCTGTAAAACAAATTACTTAAAGAGTTTTTTCGTGCTGCCCGAAACCCTAGTAGAAATTGGGCTTCTCTGCAGATCTTCAACTTAATCCCGTGGAAGTCAGTTGGCCGGCTTATCCCACCCAAGCCACGCTGGCCTTCCCCGAACATCCCCTCCAATCTGGTCTATTCTTGAGGTGGAACAGACTATACCATTCCTACGCGAAACGTTAGGAATTGCTCCTGCACAGAACGCTACCTTCGTACGAATATGCGTTAACATTTAACAAGTAGGAATTGTGAGTGTACCGAGTATTCAGGAATCCAGCAGGAATGTTATCTACACTGACATAAGGGAGCGTTCACAAATTACGGAACACTTTTTCCCTTTGTAACACTTTGTAACACTTTTTCCCCACTCGTTCCCCTTTGTAACACCAGTGTGTCATTTGGCTTGACCCTTTCCACCTGAAAATACGTAACGTTTTCTAACCCTCTTCCCCTCCCCCATTCCACCGCCCTCCAGTTGTATAGGTTTTTTTTTTTATTGAATTCGTTTTTATGAGCAGTCGTAATACCTAGGGGTGTAATGACCAGATAGGGCCTATTTGTAAAAAAAAAATTTAAGTCGTTAAACAGATGTAAAAAAAATAGTTTAGGTAAAAGATTGTAGATAAAAATGTAGCACACAATTAGTGTGTTATCTATAACTTCATCATACTCACCCTCCCTCATCGTAACAGATGGTAACACATTTGCTGAACTCCTCCTCCAGGCGTTACGTAATTTGTGAACGCTCCCTATTGTACGTTGGGAGAACTTCATTACAGTAGGGAGAATTTGTTTTTTAATCAGCAAAAAGAGCATTGTTTTAGTTAGCTTTTTTCTAAATAACTACTTCAGTTAAACTAAAATAACCTTGAAAAGGCACATGTTCACATAGGAAGCTATGATTTGAGCCTATTCCCATGATTTTTGGTGATGTTGTTTGACCTGTAGAGAGGACAGACGAAAGCATCCCCAGAACAACAAGAAGAAGAAGAAGCAGAACAAGAAGTTGTCTATTTGGCCCAGCTCTGGATCTCGGGTTTGGCTCGACCGAAGTTCACAATTTTTGGACTGTACAGAGGCCTTGACTAGTCGAGGCTGGATTCCAAATTTGGTTTTAAAATGTTCACTTTTGACGGCGTTACAAGCTCTCAAAGTTGAGAGTTTAATGCAGAGACCCAAGGCTGACCCTTACTAACACTGGCTATCGCCAGTGTTAATATTTTATCTGGATGTTATCGTTTCATCTTGGCGGGCGACACACTAGCGTGTGTCTTGATAGGGTGGAGGAAGGCAGCAGTTATTTGCTGCTGACTAAGGAAGAGCCGGAAGGTAAACAACAGGACGCCCCCCCCCCCATCCCTCCTTTCCTCCACGGATCATTCAGTTCGACCGAAATAAAACAGCAACCCACAAACACGCAGGAACACCAAATCAAAATAATGTACACTAATGCGGATTCAGTGGACAATACATTTTCAAAAACCTTGGCATGTCTAATGGCATGATACAGAAATTTTGGTGGGAATATACCTTGATACAAAAGGCGGACTGTACTTCAATACAATACTAATTTATTGGAACGAATTTTTTGCGATGATTTTCTCCAACGATTCGTGGTTATGGTTGAATGGTAAAATATAGTTTTAACGGAATACTAAACACATTTGCTTTAGCATATCTACGCTGTTAGTTGGCGTTAAGTTAAAAGAAAAGCGTAAAAAAAATACTATTTTTCAAAACTAGGTGCTGGACAGAATATGGGCTAAAATTGAAAGCCACTGCCTAAAACAATGAATTCGGTGGCCTACAACCGCATCTTCCGTTAATCAGTAGACCAATTTAACCGGGCACTCTAACCACTGTGCTACCAGGGCAGGTCGAAGCGCAGTGGTTATAGCGCCCGGCTAGTAAACGGGAAGTCCTGGGTTCGAATCTCAGTCGGGGCAGTTGTCTTTTCTCTTTCTCAGATTAGTGTGTCTTGTATCCTCACAAGGCCAGTCTTTAATGCAGACTGCTTGCTTCGTTTAGAAATTTTCAGCTTCAGGATACATCTCAGTAGGGATGAAAAACAGAAGTGGTACCACGTTCATACCTCTTTAGCCTACACTTCCTGACGTAAGCAAACATTTCCTGAAACTGGTTACGTGTAAGTGCTAAGAACGATGCACACAGTGACAAAAAAATAGACCCTGATGCACTCTTTGGTTTACATGTGATGGCATAAGCCCCTAAAGTGTGCGCGGTCTATCTTGAGTTCTCCGCAGAACGAACACAGATAATCGATTGTACGTTTTTGGCAGCAGAGAGCCTTGTTGAAATCCAAGATGGGTACAAAAACAATGGCGGCCGTCGATTAAAGCCTCCCCCTCTAGGAAGACGTAGCCACTCGTAAAATACTTCCAGGACTCAAGATACGCTGCGCACACAATAACCTAACGTATAACCTCGACCGTTGTATTGCAAGAAGATACTTATCGTAAACACTCCGTCCAACCATTGTATTCAAAGGAAAATAGCTAATGTAATTTCTTTGTTGAGACCTAAATAGTATTCATAAACGATAATGACAGTTGTTATTAAACCGTTAATTTTTTTTTTACTTATACACGTATACATAAAGAATATAGAGAATATACAGTTCCGTTGTGTAGTTTCTGAGATATGCGGCTTTAAAGAATCTGCATGGTGGCCATTTTGATGACGTCACTGTGCGTGACGTAATTGTCTCTGAGGTTGTCTCCCCGCTGATTTTCAGCCTTTAATATGGATTTAGTCAACGCCTAGAGTTTGGTGCTGGTATCCGGTAGAAGTGAAATATTTTTCTGCTTATTCCTTACTACGTTGCTGAAATTCTCTTTCTAGTGGTCAAGTAAACGTGAATGATATAAAGGACAGCAGATGTCGACACGGTACATCCTTTTTCTTCTCAGCCGGTGACGAGAATAGCTATTCCCTTGGGGTATGGGCATTTTCACCACTAGATGGTGTTAAATAACAATCTAGGCTTGCACAGAATTTCCCCCTCTTTTTCGAAACCAGCTGCAGGACTAAATAAGAATTTGAAAAAAAATATAAAATTAAATCCGTAAATTAATTTGTCCTTTCTCCTTTTTTGTGTGTGGAAAAGGGTTTATTTATTCAACGTTTGTGTAGATTGTTAATATGTAACAAAACGTTAGAAAAACCGAGTTGCACCATCACTGATTGAATTAATCAACATCACGGAAAAAAACGGTGTAAGAAATTCGTGAACACTGTCGCTGCTCAGTTTTCCGTCGTTTTGCTAAATGTTACCTAAACATATTAAGCCCAACAGCTTCAAATAAATTGTTTTAAAACGCCCTGAAGAAAACCACAGCTTAGGCTAAGGCGTTGATTTCTTATATTTTAGGTTCATATTTTAAACGTGAGCTGACTGATTTTGCAATTAATATGATTGATTTTATATTTCTATTCTCTACATTTTTCTTGTTTCTTGCACTATAGCTTACTTTTACCAAGAATTTATAGGGTTTAGGAGGAGAATTTGTAACTCTTAAAAAGTCACTATTGAAGCGTCCTAGATCCATTCCAATTAGTTCCATCAGAGTTTTCAGAGGGCGCCACGTGTTGTATCTGGTAATTTTTGATCATTTTTCAGCCCAAATTTAAAATAAACTAAATTACAACTATGCTAAACTAAATAATAATTAAATACAAGCTGATTTCGTTTAGGTTAGTTTAATTTTAGGCTGAAAACTGAGTAGAAATTCCCACATAAAACTCGTGGCGCCCTCTATAAACTCAGACGGAACTAATGTGAATGTATCTAAGGCGTTTCAGTATGGGTCTCAGTCACAAATTCTCCTACCCAACCCTATAAATTCTTGCTTTGACTCATTGTTACGTTTGTAATCTGGAACGCACAAGTTTATTTAGATTTCGTAACCCTGAATAAACCTTTACTTGCTTACTTAGTTTGCCACCATCGAAGGGAAAAGTTGTTGTCGTAACATCCAAGAGGTTAGCCACATTGGCCCACCAAAGAAGGGGGGGGGGAGCAATTGGTCCCCAACACCCTTGTTTTTAAAGTGTAAAATTTTGTAAAAGTTAAAACACGGTATTTATTGCAGTTTTTTTAAAAGTTGAAAATTGTTTTTTTTTTATGTTTCAAGGACATTAAAATTACTGAAATGAGTTGTTTTGTAGGCCTTCTAGGGACTTATAGGGACTTCCCCCTTACACCTCTGAGCTGCATTTCCCGTGCCCAATTTTTTTTGTCGCTCCCACAACAAAATTTCTTGGTGCACTGCTGGTTAGCTGTCCCCCTGAACACCCTCCTTTAACTCATAAAATGTGTTCAAAGCAAAATGTTACATTAATCAGAACAACTAAAAGTTATTTACGACAGTCATGGTGACTTCCGGGTCCAGTCTTCCGGCGTAGGCCTCCGGGTTCTCATAGTATTTGTTTAACAAGTGAGTAAGTGCTTTAGGGTCTTCTTGTAGAGGTGCAACTTGGCTGAAGCTGAATAAAAACAAACATGCTATTGCTATTGAGATCTTCATGGTGAGAATAATAGTGTCGACTCCAACCTTCCAATGACGGCAATCCCAAATTACTCTTATCCCCGAGCGTGTACATTTATTAGTTGTTTGACAGGTCTCACGGGCAATTAATTGAATCTTAAAACTTAGATAAGCATTTTTTTAACGTGATCTTAACTGATGTTTAATGATTACACACTTCAACCGTTACATTACAAGCTCTTCACAACGGGTTGCATATTATAGTGTTATCTGATAAATTTAAAAAAAAAATGTATTTTGTATATTTTTTTCATGTGTACGATAACATTAGAGCGCAAACAAAAACATGTGAAAACTTGCAGCTTTGAACGATGCGAAAGTTATCTTTTCAAGGCGTCACATGTCAGTTCAGAAATCTACAATCGCTAAATCTCGTAACTATAAACATGACACCATATATTGATGAAAAAACGATAATTGTTTATCTCAATGGTATTTTCTCTCAGTCCTAAAATCAGAAGGAAAACAGTGTAAGGTTCGTTGACCGGAACATTTAACAAAGAGTTTCTCCTTTCCAAAATCGATCGTAACCCTAGACTTTCACCCACGTCCACAGAGGATTCTTACACGTCAGTCCTATGTGTTCAGTTACGTCTTGTTTCTCACGCCATTTTGGCTGAGCCAAGGTCTTGACCACTTGCTGTGCTTGCCTGTTTTAATAGGTTCGCAAAAAACTATCAAAAAGCGTACGTGGTGTATAGAGCAGCGTCAGGTGACGTCATATTGTCTACGAGATAGCATCTGGAGGGCATAGCTACAAGGTGCACTAGATTAAAAGTGTAAGGGAAAACAACGGCACTTCTAGTCAAGACAGTGCTTTGAGAGCGGATTTCTTAGGCTTAAAAAAACGTTGTTTTCTCCAACAACAAAAATCGCGCGTTATAGGCTTAAGAAATCCAATCTAATAGCATGGGTTTCAGTAAGACGACCTTCTTTTCGCCCTCCAGTGCCCCTTGCAGCTAACCCAGCTACTGGTTCCACCATAGAGTTATACACAATAATACTACGTTATGTCACTGCTCTATAGGCTACAACGATACACAAGCATTCAGAAAAAGAAAAAAAAACACATTTATAAAATTACCAGGTCAACCGTAAACTAATAATGATGAACGGAAGGTACAAGTAATGAGACCTATCCATAAACACACAAGCCAAAATAAAAAAAATAAAATTAGAATACATTACAGACCTGTTTTTCTTCTGGCTAACATAAATAAAATTAGTGAAAAGTTTTTCTATAAGACAATTTTAGTTTTAATATCCTTATAATAATGCTGGATCCAGCTGAGCAGTTAAGAAAAAAAAGCCGAACAATCACTTCCCCCTCCTCACGCCCGCATTGCAAGTGGACTCTTCCATTCTGCCTGTATGGCAAGTGCAGCCGGGAGGGAGCGGTCGATCAACTCACATACGGCTCACAATAACATGTACGAGGCACGGGAACGAAAAATGTCGGGAAAGGTCTCGGGATAAGTGTGCCGGGAAAAGTGTGTCTGTAAACTTAATTCATGACCGGCCCCGTGCATAGCACGGGCTTCGTCTAGTTATTTAATAATGTTCTAATAACTACCAGGACCCTTGCATGCTGCATGGTGGATTGAATTTCACGGTACATATGCTCCACTTCCCCTTTCTTCTCCCCCTAGGGCCTTCTTACTCCTCTGCTTATTACTCTTCTCCCCTCCCCTCCCCTCCTTTTCTCCCCTCCCGCCCCTTCCTTTGTCACAACCTGCCCCTGTTTGATCAACGGGACTATGTTAATGACGTAATATACTAATAAAGGATCAATTTGGTTGTAGACAAAACAAAAGCACTGCAAATGCCTTCTGGTATGTCAATGAATGTTAATGAATAAATCTTTGAATAACGGTAAATATGTAAACGATGTTTTAGTAGATCTGCGGAAAGGTCTTAACACAATTGATCAGGCTCATACAAAAAATGTGAAATAAATGGGTACGCATGACAAACTTGTAACCAGCTACCTACATGATCAAAAGGCTTGCACCAAACCATACGGTTGTTGTAGCTGCTTTGAGCTGCTTAAGGGGGATTGCCACCAGATGACGAGCTACAGCATCTATAGCCATTTACCGCTATCTAGCCCTTAAGTTTCAACAGACGAAAGAACGCACAAAAAAATGTCTTTTTACACAACAAAGAAGCCACGTACCGCCTTAATTAGTGAGTGTAAAGTTGGTGCGCCCACGTGCACCAGGGAGCAAGCGGTAAAGTTGAGCCTGACGACATAACGGGCGCTTTTTTTCTATATATTGACCGATTTGAACCGCATATTTTAAACCGCTAGGTGGGCGCCATCTAGTGACAGTGATATCGTTAACCTTGACCGCTTATTTCCTGGTGCACGTGGACGAACCAACTTTACATTCAATTACGAAGGAGACACGTGGCTAGTTTGTTGTGTAAAAAGAAATTTCTTTGAGCATTCCTTCGCTTATTGAAATCAAGTGCTACATAGAATTAAATAATGGTAGATGGCACTAGATGCTACAACGTGTCATTCGGTGAATAGGCACCTTTACGCATGTGGTATGCCACAGGATTCAGGTTTGGGTCTTCTTCTCTTTTCAGTACACATGAAAAATTGCGAAATTACTCTACTTGCTGATGATATACTGTTTGTTTCTACCAATATCAAGAAAAATATCATGGAACAAAACTTATAGCAGCGGGTTAACAATGTCGACTTGTGTCAATGTCCACATTTTTATTAATGAGTCTAAAACAAATGTGTTTTTGTGATTAGTTCATTGCGCAGGATCATAGAGACCGATCATTGCGAACAATGTCAAAACTGTAACATGTGTTCTACAACTTGTGTTAGTGTTAGCCTGGTAAAAGAAGCAAAATACCTAGACTTAAATATAGCCCAATCTTGCCAATTTAAGATGCATATAAATTCGTTAATAAAAAAATAGGAAAATTTCTGTCATTGTGTTACAGGTTAAAGTATGTTTTAAATGAAAAAATAAGTATTGTCATGAGTCTATGAAGTTGACACGGAACTTTTTATGTACTCATGGTATGGTTTTTGATGCCATGATCACCAGTAATATCATGTGTAGTATAGAATTTTATGAATTTGCACCGTGGGACCTTGTAGACAGACATCAACGAACACAAAATAAACTTATTAAGGGCCTATCTAATTATCATACCTCGACAAAAGACCTGTATAAAGATTACAAGATACTTCACATCGACACTAAAAAAACTATCTAGACACACGCTAGTGTGTCGCGCCAAGTTAGGCAACAATCATCACAACAAACATCACATCAATTCAATTGTCGAGGTTACAAACCATTGTTGCGCGATTTTAGGTACTTGGATAAAAATAATAATGCGGTACAAAAGCTTAAATTGTGTTGAAATCAAGAGCAATGACCCACCTGACAAAAATTAACTCGTGTAGGAATGCCAGCTAAGCTGCTTTCAATGCATAATTTGACCCTCAATAACGTTGCAAATGTGTAACTATCTACTAGCTATCTAGCTAACTAGCTGGCAAATTCTAGTCCGCTCATCCCCATGTTAATTTCCATAGGGTGATTATTCATCGATACCGAGATAACAAGAAGGCTCCCAGCTATGAAATTGGACGAATGGCTGCAGTACGATACGAACTGCGTACCTTTTATGGTTTGGAGCCTAGGTGTGTAACGGGGATGGCGTGGGATGGCGCGTATAAGCACGAAAATATTGTTATAACCATTGTTAGTATTGTCGGCATCGTCTCTCATTGGACGACCAAAAGGCATTCCCACACGTCCTTCTACTAAATCTTACGAAAATTGTATTTATTCCTCCACTAGTGTAATACTATATCCGTTGCTTTCAAAGTAGTTCGTCGCATAGTTCCTCAACTCACCGTAGTCGAAAGTCGATTCCAACCGAGTCCTTCACTAGCTTTACCATGCAAAAACAACAACATGCAAAAAAAAATACAAAAATAACCACTTGGCCAGAGTTATCTACCTTTATTTAAATATAAAACATATGTGAAATTAACTATATGCCCAGACTATTGTTGTAATAAAATAAAAATTGCAAACCTTGTCTTATTAGCAGGTTCAGTTTTGAAAACAATGAAATACACTTCTTTACAATGCTTCAAATTTGTCTCTTCTTCGCCAGCCATCCACCTTTCTTAATATACCTTTCTTAGGCTGGTATTACATACATTAGGTTGATCTAAAAAACCTAGCCACAGAGTCCCTTGTTTTAGGGTATATACTTTACGTGCAATCCTGGTAAAGATTTCGAAAAATTAACCTATTTTAGCATAATTTATAGAGGTTCGTTGAAGACGATAAATCTGCCACATTATCACTTATAAACTATCCAGTATGAACAACGTGCAACCCCTCCTGAAGCAAGTACCTCACACATTCAACAGTTGATTTCGTGGTGAAACAAACGGCTTCGTAAGTTTCCATTGACAAAAAGTGATTTTTCAAGTCATTTGCACTCAGCGACGTTTTCCACATATCTAAATAGTGCAGGAAATCCGTTTCAAGCCAACGCAAATGCTGATCATTGGTGCCAAAGAACTGCGCAGTGTTCAGGTTCCTGGAGTAAACGTTCTGAGTGCTGTCTTCGTGAAGTTGCAACCATTTAGTAAAAACTTCAAGAAATTCGATTGTGGCTTCTAAATCTCCAAAACCAGGCTCTGTTCTGCATGTCTGAGTGTTTTTCAGTTCTGCTATTACGTGGTCGGAAAAGATTTGTATTTGCCCTTTGATTTCAAGGTCTTTAGGATAGAGATGTTTCCTCATTACGCAGCCTTCACACTTCACAACCGCATGTTTTTGGCGATGGAGCAGTTTTTTCAGAGGGACCGATGATATACGTTTCCCACCCTTTGTCAGCTGCCGAGTTTCGTCTACAAATTCAATGCGCACGTTTCTTATCAAATGTCGGTGGTTCAAACTCAAGAAGAGTGGCCTCTCGGGATCGTTTGGGTGCGGAATCTGTGGCTGGAGAACGCCGTCTCCGAGCCTAATCATCATCGAAACGTTGACTCGGGAAATATCAGCTACTATTTTTACGATAGTAATTCCCTCCGCTTCCACATCGGATAATACGCGTAACATCAACTGCTCCAGTTGGAATCCTTGTAATTGGCAGGTAAAATAGTAGGCGACTGGAATGTGATTTGGTGTCAACAAACCGGAATATGTAAAACATAAAAGGCGATTGGTAAATTCTTCTTGAACGCTAACGTCTTCCACGTTCTGATTGTCAAGAGTTCGTATGTATCTGTAAGGGTACTGAACTTGGCGCATTTTAGGAGAAATGCTCGTTTCATCTATGATCAATGATCCTGTTCTTTGTGTACTTGACAGCAAATTTGCCTCGGCATTCAGTCGTTCTTTGACCAGCTTTCCAGTCTCACCAGTTCCATATCCAAGGTACCTGTTAAAAAATAAAGTTTTTTTTTTAATTTCAACTGTAAAAGAAAACGAATAAATGGTCAATAAAATTAATTTATGGTTTATTTATTTCAACAAAACAGACCTAGCCGTTTTTCCTCTTCAGTATGGCAACAAAAGTTCGCTTTTATGCAGTCTGCCGTTCCGCCCTCCCACCCTAACAATTCCACCAAGTGTATTGTTGTGGCTTACATTCAGGGTGGAGTTGGGAAAATATTTTGCCAAAAGGTATATTATTGCTAGGTGGATGCAGACACATCCTGGCGTACCACATCTTCTGTCTCTGGTTGGAGGTAGGGAATGTGTTCGGCGTCTCCGCGCGGTAGCCGCATTTGTTAAGGCTACGGGGAGTTTTGTCTAGCTCGGTTTATCAAGTGATCTTCCTTCCATCTATACATTGTTTCTACCGGATCTTTGTTCAATGTGGTAATCTTGGTTCTGTGTGTTCTGCTACATTGGTCGGTTAGAGGTACTTTGTACTTTGGACTTTTGAGAATGGGGTAATGGTGAACAGTTGGGTATTGTAATGTGTATTTTAGTTGTTGTATCAGGGCATATGACTACGGGTCACGGCTCTGTAGAATAAATTCAAATTCAGGGTGTAACCGAGCGTCTCTGCACTCTTTTACACATGAAAGACATCACATTAGTCTCGAAAAATCATGCTAACCTTAACCCTTTAACCTCCATGGTGCCGTATGGCCACGGCTGACTCGACAATCGAAAAACAGAGTCCAAACGCGCGCCCAAGCCAATAGGCTGATGTGGGTCACGTGATCTTGTTTTACATATGAAAATCGCAGCGCTGCTGCGAATAGATTTGTTCTTTTTTTAATTTACCGCTATTTTCTTTATATTGCTCGAAGATTCTACGGTGCTGCATGTAGGAGTTGAAAAGGTAAAAAGGCGCCTTTAAACAAGCACTTCAAGAACCAATGCAACACGAATTGGGTAAGTACCTGGCAGTTACCTATTTCCCAACCAAAATGCTGGACTTTTCATATTGGCAGAACAAACCCAGCTTTTTCCTACTATTTCATAAACCAATTACTACCCAATGTATGCGAAATCCGAGACCTAGGAGTCTGATTCACTTCAAACCTCAAGTTTTCCTTACACTGTGGAAAAATAACCACATCAGCCTTCAGACGTCTCGCTTTTGTAAACCGATGCGTTACATCTGGTACCATTAAAACAAAAGTGTGGGCATTTAAGGTCTTCAAGACCAGCGTGGTCTCCACCATTGCTTAAGGATATCGACTTGCTCGAGTCTGTTCAACGTCGCTTCACAAAAAGACTTTCTGAGTTTAGAGATCTACCATACAGAAAACGTCTGACTAAACTAGGTCTTAAATCTCTTGAATTACGCAGATTGAAATCACATTTGATTCTTACCTTTCTGATTCTACGCAATTTCGAAAAAGTTGACCTTCCCTATTTGATCATTGTACCCTACTCTCTACCCGAGGACATTCTATGAAGTTGTCACTTCCGTTCGCAAGAACTGAGTGTAGGCGAAGCTTCTTCGCGGTGCGGGTGATACCAGCATGGAATTCTCTTTCAGAAGAAGCCATTTCGACTAAAAGTGCCGCCATCTTCTGTCGCAGCCTGAATTCTGCATTACTTAGGCGGTTTCTAAAGAGGCCTAACCACGTCTCAATACAATAGATGTCATCTCGTTACACTAGCTCTGGCTTTTCAAATCCTAAACCCCTAACTTTACCAGGATTGGTGTTAGTGGGCTTGCGCCGCTTCCAAATCCTTACGATTTCCTAGTGGTCAAATCAATTTTATTGTTATATTATTATCATTGAAACAGAATACTATTTTTCAAATACCGTGTGACATTCCAACATGTAAGACCACTTAAAAATTGGCCACAGTAAACAAAAGTGGATTCAGAGGATTCATTCCCATAAAGCAAACTTCAAACTAAAGATTAACACCAACTCATTAAAGCAACACATGAAACCCAATTTTACCCACAGGCTTTATCAGATTCCACACTTTCGAATTAGGCTTAATCTCGAAACCCTTGTATTGCTGTAACTCTCCAGCAGTACATGACCATATCCTACCAAACACCAATAGAGCAGCGTCATGTGACGTCATATTGGCTACAAGAGAGATAGCTGCAAGGGGCACTAGATTAAAATGAAGGGTTAAACAACGCCACTTCTAGTCAAGGCAGTGCTTTCAGAGCGGATTTCATAGGCTTAAAAAAACTTTGTTTTCTGCAATCCTTTATTCTGCTAGGTTGTAATTGGAAAATAAAGATTCCACTTGCTTAAAAATGTCAGCAACTGCCAACAAATCGACAAAAATCGTTCATTATAGGCCTAAGAAATCCTCTCTTAACAGCATTGTCTTCAGTAAGATGCCCTTCTTTTCCTCCTCCAGTGACCCTTGCAGCTATCCCAGTTACTAGCTCCAGCATAGAGTCATATAGTAATACAACGTTGTGTCACTGCCCTATAAATTTAAGGCATACATACATTTATTTGAAAAATATTCTGTCTCTAGTTTTCGCTACCATGGAAAACTCCAAAACAACCCTATAAACAGCAGACACTCACTCTAACCCACTTTTTCTTGTGCTCACCACACGCACAAGTGAAGGGTCCTCTCCCTTTTTCTTTGAGTTGGTTCTGTCTAAGATTTTAATGACACATCCTTACAATTTTGCTTGTCACACGGGTCGTTCTATGTTCCTGTTTAGATTATTATCAATATGGTATTTTAAAATCTTTATATTTATTTTTTTAAGTGCTTGTTTGCTTTTTGTTTTGTTTTGTTTTTTTGATAATGAATTAGGCATAACTCGAAACTATGATGAGCTTGTGATTTTACATGCACACTTTCTGGCTTTTTAAAATTTTAGATTACAATTTCACGGCATGGCTTAACATGTTCGTATTTAGTAAAATTAAAAAAAAAAAACAAGTAATGTAGTTGTAGAGAACAAAATTTCTGCTTTACTTCATTAAAAGGGTTTGGATTCTTGTGCTGAAATTTGGAAACTGCTTTGTATATTTTGAATGATGGCAAGTTATCTTACTAAATTAAATACTCTACCTGCTCAATGATTTTCGGTCCGGAATTGTAAGAATCTGGCTTTTCCTTACAAATTCGTAGGCGGGAGCCGAATAATCTTGGAACAGAATACAATGTCTAATTGTTGTATCGGACCACTGTTCTGTGGTCATTTTGTACATCCGAATTTGATCCAGCAAAAAAATGGCTGTGTGGTTTCCATTCTCTGCATCTGATTTGATGCTTTT
The DNA here is from genome assembly GCA_023313725.1 of Lithobius niger. Lineage (NCBI taxonomy): Eukaryota > Metazoa > Arthropoda > Chilopoda > Lithobiomorpha > Lithobiidae > Lithobius > Lithobius niger. The sequence goes on from JAHWFP010005624.1 coordinate 33,806, forward strand.
TAGTTTTTGATTCAATTCCAACTCGAGCGGAGAGACAGTCACAGTTTCTTTGTGTTTTAACTGTGTAAACTTCTGTTGAAGGCGGCTAATTTGGATCCTTTTCTTGGCCAATCTAGCCTGAAGCATTTTGACAACGGATTTCATCAACGGATACCTCTGTTTCTTTTGTGGAGAGTGTTCAAGCTTGCCGTTAAGTTGTAACGTTTGTTGTGGGACGGTGGAAGTTCCGTTGCTGTGGGATGTTTGAAGTTCACTAGCGTAGTTGTGCTCCGTTAAGTTTGGTGACTTCAGGGATGGAACTTCTTTCTTTTCATCAGTTCTTGTAGGACTGATATCATAGAAATCCTTAATGTTGTAGTTTATGTGATCAATCAGTGGCAGTGGTGATTCAATGAAATATGGCACGAGATGAGGCAAGGTATCATCTCGAGAACTCATATCAGTGAGTTGTGGAGGACTTATGGTATTTGGGAAGCTTTCATTTGCTTTGGCCTGTAGAGTCCTCTGCATTACCAACGAATCTATAGATTCCCATATTTCGTACGGCAGATCATCTTTTTGGGTAATGGACAAAGAACTGGTATCCCGGTTACTGTCTGCTAACATAAGTAGCGAGTTTACGACCTCACATTCTTGTTGAGGCAGTTTGTTTTGTTTAGGAACATCAGTGTTACTTTCCTCCCTCAGCAAGAGCAACGAATCTGCAGCCTCGTGTATTTCGTTGTGCAGTTTAGTTTTTCGTAGCTGTTGTGGCTGAGGGCACGTTTTTCTATTTTTGTCTTTGGACAAAAGCATCCCGTTTATGGAGTTCCGGAGTTCATCTTGTGAAAGATGAGTCTTCATGTCCCGGTGGTCATTATCTTCGTGGCTGTGCCCCAGAGAAAGCAGAGATGCAACTGCTTCATTCATATCTTGCTTTCTGCGGAAAAGTCCTGCACATTTCTGCACGAAAGTTTGCCACTCTTGTGCAGCACAATGTTGTTTTAACGGGATTGAAGATGCTGTAATATTTTGTGAAGTTCTTTTCTGTGTTCCCTTAGACAGGCTACTGTACAGTGCTTTTTTGCTTACAACTTTTCTTGGAGCTGCCATCTTCAAGTATGAAAAATTGAAAGCTAAACTGTAGACCCCTGCAAAGACAAAGGAAAAATATTGTTACAAATGCTGATGACAATTCGCTCAATCAGTTTTCATTATCTTACTCTACGTTGATTCTAACTAAGCACTGATTGTTGTACGTAACATACCTGGCCCCTAATTCCGAGCATTCTGCTTGAAAATTGATTTCGCAACACTACATATATTTAAGTGAATGTGCCAAGACAGCCTCGCAGATGGGGGAAAAAAAAACAGGAAAATAAAAGCATTTGCAACATTTACCTAAGTTTGAAGTGTTTCAAAACTGAGTAATACTGGAAAGCCAACGAGGAAGTGCGTACATTTACCTTTATAATGTGAAGTTAAGACGTCATTGACATTAATTTCAGTCATTGTCATAATAATAATCTAATTTTTTTAATATTTCGCAACGCATCGCTGTCGGCTTCTTCCGAATACTCGACTAGCAATCTACGTAGCAATTGTGCCCGGAAGACGAAATCTACAATGGTTTCGAACTATTGGGCCATGTAAAATATCCTCGGAATTTCCGAATGGAATTACCTAGCAAAATAATTATTCCGCTCTTCTTCTGCCGCTTTGGCGTCAACTGGGAGCACATCGGACATGAAAAAACACTCAAACACATATTTTGCTCGGTCGCCTGTTTGTTGGTCTGTCAGCTGTATACATTTAAAAAACCATGGCAGCTGTGATCATGAAACACAACAAAACCGAGTCTCCGGAGGTTTTATTTCATGAATTTCAAACAGAAGAACAACCAAGGCACGTGTGTTGTACAATACGCTACAGTATTTTCTATTCTCATTAAAAATGTGTTAAACGATCCTTTGACGTAGCAGTCAAATCGTCCGAAGACTTCCAGAATAGTCACCATTAGCACAAAACAATGTTCGTTTAGTGATGCAACACCAGTAAATCTAATAATGAAAGGATTACCACGTTTTTGTGCGTCCTGTTAACACTAATCAATGCTATGGTTGGGGTAGTTCGTTCTTCGTGATGTCTCTTCAGCGCACCTCTTGGACGACGCGTCTCGAAACCGAGCGTTAAACGTTTCCCATACAGGAAGCTATGTCCGATAACGACCCGGGTTCGATTTCTGGACACATGATGAAACGTGAATTTTGTTTGTCTAGATGGCTACACTGGTCTTCACTTTACTCTGCAATCGCTACAACAAGTTTTGTCTTTTTATCGTTTTAAGACAAAACCCGTCGTTGTCTGTTTCATTTCTCTTCATAGAAGGACTGCTTTGTTTTAGGTATCCTACCACTTCTATCCACTGAGCGGATCTTATTCACTACGCTTACATGTCCCCTTAAAATCGGAGGTGCATAATGTCCCTGTTGCTGGCGTGGTCTTGTTGACGCCCGTTCGTAGTAGTGCTTCCTCCCATCTGTCGACAAAAAATGAACGCGATTTCGTTAGGTAGCTCGGCGTTTGGGTGCCATTCGTCTTTACCACATTCAAAAACTAGCCAGCACAAGTGACTTTGGTATAGACCATGGATAGATGGCGGACACGCTTATGGCCCACTCATAATATTTCCTACTGAAACTCGTATTATATACAAATAATACTGAAAACAAATTTTACTTCACTATGTTAAGACTCGCTTATGTTTGATTTCAGACCTTTTAAATAATCCAACTTTCGACACGCGGGTTGAAGGTGATGGGACGCAACCACTATACCCCAAAGGGAGAATAGGAAGAAGGGACTCCTGCATGAATCGGATTCCTTAATCAAAGGCGCCTTCTCCCGTTTTGTAAACACGCACCGGATTTGAGGCTCTTTTTAAAGTCCATTGCTAAAATGTTCTTTCTAGTCACCGTGTAAACGTAGTGATTGTTAACAACTTTTAAGGGCTAACCCCTTCTGTTATGAACATTTGTACTACTACATGGTGTTAAACTACAGTACAAATGAAGAAACATGAACATTAATTCATATTTTCTCCTGAAACTGGTCTTTCTGAAAACCAGTTCAAGCACAAAATATGAATTAAAGAAATATGGAATCAGCTCAGTTGTTTAATTTTGCCTGTGTCCTTTTGTGTCTATAAAAATTAATTACTTTATAATATTTACGTCAAGAAGTAATATTTAGCCAAACGTTCGAAATACGAGTGGCGCTATCTCTGGTGGAAATTGTGGACTGGATGGAAAAGAACGAATTTTGATTAAATTCCACCAGAGATGGCGCTACTCGCTTTTGGAACGTTTTTTCTTAAAGTGACATACCTTCAAAACGAGGAACACATAATTTTTTCTCGATATGCCACAGGCACTATCAAAACATTGTGTCTTAAAATACAGGCTACGCATTTCAGATAAACCTAAAAAAGTGGTTTTCGCTGTGTTTAGCTGAAAAACACATAAAAGAATCTTATAAGTAGCGTGGGCTGCGATGAAACCTCTCAAAACTTTAAGGACTGGTCATTATTTACCGACGGGGGGGGGGGGGGGGGGGGAGGGAATTAGGAGGATCATCAATTTTTGGACCCTCTCGAGGGAGGGGGGTCATAAATAAAATTCTGTCAAGAGGGGGAGAGTCACAAAAAAGACACTGACCAAACTGGAAGAAAAAGTCATTTTTGGACCCGAAATTTGGACTCTTTCAGCCGTCAAAATTTCTAAAAACTTCTCAGTTTCTGGGGATCCCCCCAAGATGGAAGTGTTTACAAAGTTTGAACACATTAGTAGTACCAGTACCACTACCAGTACCAATACTTCAAGTATACGTTTTTCAGTAAACTTTCAAGAAACGTCTTGCGTACTGTTTCTTGGCGGCAACTGGGTTTTAGGTGCTGACTATGCTATGGATATGGGCATAAATGCAAACAGTGCGCTCATCTCACTTACTGTATGAAACTCGACACAACATTGGTGTAAGGAACTTCGGTGTTTTATAGAACAATTTTAAGCCAACGTGTCTTTTCGTTAAAAAGGAGGCACCTTTTCCTTACAAGTAGTGGAAACTTGTTGGAGCGGAGAGCAGCTGCTTGCTTAATTTGGCAACATGAAATCTGCAGTCAGGCTCAATAGGCATACGAATTAAGCGCATTTTTGTTGAGGGGGGGTCACATTATTTTTGTATCTTGAGTGGGGGTTAAGGGGTCAATATTTTTTCACGGTGTCGAAATTTCGCAATTTTTCACATAATTTACAAAATCGTTTATGTGTACTGAAAAGAGGAGAAGACCCAAACCTGACCCATGTGTTATCAAGGACCACGGGTCCGCCCGCCAAGTTCAATAATTGTCGCACTTCATTGTAACTTCATTGTAAGAAAGTCAATTATTTAACTCCTGCATTGTTGTTGCATGGCCACTAGCTTCGGTACTTTATTTGAAACCAGAGTTGACCCTATTTCACGATGATGAAGATAAATACCAATGCGGCGAAACAGTTTGAAAATTGTTGGAAATGGGGGGTCTTTGTGCCCTGACAAGCAATAATTGCATTCCAATCAAGTGCATTTATAGTGTTTCACACGTGTAATGCGTTTAAAATAAAGCACTAGAGTTCATTTTGCAACACTTTATTTATGAGTACATGCTTAAAACACATATGCCGATGCAAAGTTTAAAATAAATCGAGTAGTGTTACGATCGTAGAACTATAGTTTTATTTTACTGCACGTGGTAAACATGCGCGTTTTCGTCAAACACAATAGTAAAAAACACATGCGTTGTATTAAAAACACTACTGTTTTATTTAAACACTTGTTGCTACATGTGTTTTAACCAAGCGCTTATAAAATGTTGCAAACTGAACGCATGTGTTTTATTGTAAACGCGTATCACGTATGCAACACAACCATGCACTGATGTTTAGAAAGGCTTCTATTTGTAAAACGCTTTTATGTGTTTTACAGCTAAACGTGTATAAAAACATTTTATAGGAGTGTCTAAAATGTGTCTGTTTTAAAATAAATTTTTTTACAGTGTGAAATACGGAGACATTACTTTATTCATCTACTGTTATTAAAGGCGGGTGCCACCAAAAAGTCTGCAGCGTCTAGCCCTATCGAGTTCTCTCTCGCAGCAAGCAAAGGAATGCACAAAGCAAAACTATTAAATGCAACAAACAAGCCACGTGACTCCTTAATTATTGTGTAAAAATTTGGTAAGCCTTCGTGCACCTGGAAACAAGCTGTAAAAATTAACGATATTAGTCTCACTAGATGGCCCCAGGAGATTTTTCCGTGGCGCCATCTAGTGACATTAGTATCGTTAATCTTTATAGCTTGGTCACGGGTTCACGGGGGCGTATTAAATTGTTCCTCAATAATTCAGAAGGAACGTGGCTTGTTTGTTATGTTTAAAGATATTTTATTACCCGGTTTTTGCCTCTCAGTCCTCTTTTAACAATGAAACGATGCAGGAGCGCAACAATGAAACCGCCATTACAGTGCTGAGGGCCGATCTCTTGCATCAAAATGGCGGTTGCTCTTGCATCAAAATGGCGGATACATTCATGATTATTATAGACCGGCAATACATACATTTTAAAAAAGTTACGAAAGAATTTTATATTTAAGTGTCAGCAACCACAGCAAATTAACGAATTCGTGAATTATAGACTGGCAACTGGAATGGTATTAATGGCAAAAACCAAATAATAAAAAAAAAATATTGAGCAAGTATTTTCATTTAAATGTCATGAACCACAGTAAATTAACGAGTTCATTATGCGTTTTAAGACTTTAAATACGCTAGTTTGCTAATTAAATCATTTTAGAGGCTACTTAAAATTGAAAATAACGTTGCAACCTCCATTAAAATTAATCGTTCCACCAAAAAACATGTCTCTTAACTGTTCTTTATTACTACCATCGTCTTTGTTAGCAGCGTTTTCTGCTGTTTCACCTGATAAGCCAATATTGTCCGCATTGTCTTCATCATGGTCACTCAATAAGTCAAATAGATCCTCTAACTCCATAACTTGTTTTGCCATAACAAAAAAAGGAACAAGAAATATGGCTCCGCCTGCAATAATCACCGAGCGCGAGCACACACAATCACCGAGCGCGACCAAACGCAGCCAATAATACTTGTCGGACTGAGAGGCAAAAACCGGGGTATAAATAGGATATCACCCGCTTTCCTCGTGCTGAGATCCATTAATGTCTCGACGCCACGCGTCTGGACATTGTTAGCTCTCAGCACTCAGAAAGCGGATGGGATATGCTATAGAGCAGTGACACGACGTAGTATTATTGTATATAACTCTATGCTGGAGCCTTAATGGGTTAGCTGCAAGGGGCACTTCAGAGAGAAACAGAAGAGCGTTATACTGAAGCCGATGCTGTGAAAAGTGATTTCTTATACCTAAAACGCGCGATTTTTGTTGTTGGAGAAGACAACGTTATTTTAAGCCTAAGAAATCCGCTCTTCCGTTGTTTTTCCCTCCATTTTTATGTAGTGCACCTTGTAGTTATGCCCTCCAAAACCCATACTGGTGCCAATATGGCGGCAAATGTCACTGCTGTATAGCCTACTCCTTGTGCATTCCTCTGCTTGTTGAGATCAAGTGCTAGAGAGAAATACATAGCACTCGATGCCTTTGATGCTCCAAACTTTTATTTGGTGGCAACCAGGTAAGTCCTTTGCCATAAATCCATTTTAAAACGGCACGGCTAATAGAAATTCTGCTGTATTTATGGGATATTTTACATGCATCCTATAAGGAATTCCGATTCGCACGTATACTTGTCGGAGCAAGGTTCGTCCTTTCCTTGCTGGTTTATTCAAACTTACGTGCTTTGACTGCAGGGCCGGCAGAGATAAAAACGCTGGTATTGAGCACTGGAGTGGAGCTTTAATCTCAATCTGCATTGGTCGTCCGATTCCTAACGGCGCCCACTGAGCACATTGAGACCTTAGTCAAGGTTAGAATGTAAGTCATTTTAATATTACTTCTTTATATACAACCATTATAAACTGAATAATGTTCTCCCGCACAAAAGAAAGGGATAAGTTAAACTGCGGAGTTGATTTCATATTTTTTAGTTCATTTTTTGCCCTGAAGCTGGTTTTGAAAAGGGTGACGAAGTTTCTACATTTACATTGTAGTAGAACGTCATCTGGCAGTGGAGATGTTCGTAACCCAAGCGTTTAGCCATTTCCTTAAGCTTACCACTAAATCTATAATTTCACGCGGAATTTAGGAGGTGCGATCAAAGGAAAGTATTCATGGCCACTCTTTGAAAATTGCAAAAAGTGGAGCCAGTGGAAGCTGTCTCAAACTTTTCTTTGCAAACCGGGTAATAAATCCCTGGAACAGCTTCCGGATCAAGTTGTGTGTGCCCAAAGCCTTGAAATCTTTAAGCGTTCCCTACGAATCTGAGACCTTTCAAAATGTATGATTTTTTTTTTACACCACCCCCTCCCCTCCAACTTACGAGTCTTTATGTGTTTTACAGCTAAACGTGCATAAAAACATTTTCTATGCGTGTCTAAAAAGTGTCTGTTTTAAAATACATTTTTTACAGTGTGAAATACGGTGACATTACTTTATTCATCTACTGTTATTAAAGGCGGGTCACACCAAAATGTCTGCAGCATCTAGGCCTATCGAGTGTCGTTCCGCATATTAAATCGCATCCAGGGGCGTACTGGCTATATACGCTCCTGGAGTTTCCGGTGGAGGTTTCCTGTGAGCAGGTTTTCCGTGGGGTCTATGCTCCGAGAGCCTATCGGGGGCTTATTGAAATTTCTTCAAGATGACAAGATAGGGACCTACGTTAACCATTTTCTGGTCCAAACTGCCCCTACTCCCCTCCAGTACGCCCTGATCGCATCTTTTTTTTGTATCTTGACGGGTTATCAGTGGTCCATGTGGTCCTTTTCACTCCTGCTGCAAACAGGCAACAAACTTATATTTACTTATTATTTATTTATTTATTTATTTACCTGTTGTGCTACGAAATGGTTCACTGCGACGTCACATGGAACGCTCTAACGATCGTTACAGGAAAAAAAATCAGCACGAATTGAACGTGTTGGCGTCCTCAGATGAAACTAAAACTATTCATACGAAGGCAGTATCACCAGTAACTCATTTTAGACCTCACACCATCCCGAATCGGTAACGGGGAACCGACAGTGACATGACAACATGGCTGCTGACGACACGTTTATGTGGCACTACGACAATATTGCATACAAAACAGCAACAGTTCTTTAGCTCATCACTGTAATAATCGTTGTTAAGAGAAGTGTTGCGTTTTGCAGTTCGAAGAAGGATTTGTTCTCTCTAGCGTATCGGATGTCTTACTGGCTAAAGATCGCTGAAGTGTATCAGGTATACTAATTGTGTAGACTTATGCTGGAAATTATAGTTGAGTAACAGTTATAATGATGGCTTTATTACGAAACACAGACGTAACTTGGCCTACTTGAGCCGCCGTTTCCAGACTAATTGAACCCAGATTACTGGCATATTGTGCCGCTTTCTAATGATTTTTCTTTGGCTTGTTTGCTCGTTTGGAGCCGTTTATGCGAGCAAGGATTGTGGTAAGATTTACACCAAAATAGCTATTAGGTTATTGGCTTATTGTGCGCATCTTAAGTTCTTAAGTTTTATTTTTTTTATTAAAGTTTCAATGATCAAACAGATAATGATCTCATGAATCCCGTGTGAACTACAGCTATAAAAAAAATTGCGGAGGCCTATATACGCAAAATCTTTTTATCGCGTTACAGTGGAGAACACCACCTGTTTAGCCTGTTAAACGCACAGGCTAAGAGTCACATTCATCAGGCCAGTTCATTCATCATATCGGCTTAAGCGAGATACTGCGGGATTATCACGAAACACCTTTCCGATTGCAGATTCACTGGGAGACCTGGAATTTCTACACGCTGATCAAACATTTGTTTGGAACAAGACACGCTGTTGAGATAGCATTCTCTGATAAGAGAACAAAAATCACAGCAGCCATAAAAAAATACGACAATAAATAAAAATTAGTACGCCCAATGAAATAATTATCAGTGTGTAGTAACAGATTTACTGATCGAAATACGGACACCTGTTAGCTGGTCCCGACGGAACATACGCCGGTATATTGTAGCAAGCCACAATGTCATACTGTCCCGTTTGCCTTGGAGTTTATGTCTGTTGGGCCCATTTTACTAAATTACATATTATTCCTAGACACACGATGTATTCTGACAACTTGGTTATTATCTATTAAGGGAATCTAGAATTATATCACCACAAATAACGTCATTTGCTCACTCATTTCCAACATATTTTTCCGTGTTACAAAACGATCCCGTGTTATTTTACCTGATTTCCCGGTTATCACAAAAATTAGGGCCAAACCACATACACGGTTGGAGATCGATAGAGCCTTCCTTAGTCCATTTAGTTGAAGAACAGACTTTCAGATCTTTGCTTAAAGTTCCGAAATGTACTGACACATGAAAAACAGTGGCGTGCACCGGGAAGGGGGGGGGGGGGGAGACAGAGGGCATTGCCCCCACCCCTTTTGGAAAAAAATGCCCTCTTTTTGCCCTTTTTGAAGAAAAAACATGCCCTATTTTGCTTTTCTGCACTGAAAAATGCTGGTCGCAGCGAGGAGAAAGGACCTGGAGCCCTAAAAAAGGCAAAATAAAAACCAGAAAGCCCAAAAATGGGGTCAAAAAAGAGAAAAAAAAAAATTAGTGACAAGCAAAAATAAAAAAGGTCCCCACAAAAATAAAGCCTCAGTGCTCTTTTACTGGAAGTTGCCCTTCTCGGATGTCTGTGCACGCTACTGGTGAAAAATATATTAAATTTGGTGTACCACAGTAAAAACAGGCAGAATAAACAACAAGGTAAATGGCTAACGAAGCAAAAATGCTGCATTAAAAACTGGTCTTGTGAGACTACAAGCTAACCTAATCTGAATAATAAAGAAAATACCAACTGCTCCAACTGGGATTTGACCATAGGACTTCTTTCTTACTAGCTGGCCTACTCTAACCACTGCACTACCGAGCTTAGCAGATGTTCAACCTTTCACGTTGGTGACCTAAGGGCAACAAACATGCACAAGAAGGAAAAGCAAATTGTTTCTTTGCCTCCACGGTAGAAATAAATCAAAAACTAAATCACAAGGTAAAGGGTTAACGAAGAATACAGTCTGCATTAAAGACTGGATTAAAGACTATAGTCATGCGAGTGTAGAAGACGCACTAATCTGTGAGAGAAACCAAAGACAACTGCCCCGACTAGGATTCGACCCCAGGACTCCCCGCTTACTAGCCAGGTGCTCTAACCAATGCGGTATCGGGGCGGATCCTCCCTTTCGCATGCAGTGGTGACCTAAAAGCCACAAACTTACACGAGGAAGGACGTAACTTGCTTCTTTGCCTTCAAACTAGAAATAATGCGAGGAATAAATACAGAATAAATCACAAGGAAAAAGGTTAATGACTCAGACAATCAGCATTAAAGACTAGAGAATGCAAGATACGCTACTATAAGAAAGAAAGAAAAGACAACTGCCCCGACTGGGACTCAAACACCGATCTTCCCGCTTACTGGCCGGGTGCTCTACCAATGCAGTATCGGGGCGGATCCTCCCTTTCGCATGCAGTGGTGACCTAAATGTCACAAACTTACACGAGGAAGGACGTAACTTGCTTCTTTGCCTTCAAACTAGAAATAATGCGAGCAATAAATACAGAATAAATCACAAGGAAAAGGGTTAATGACTCAGACAATCAGCATTAAAGACTAGAGAATGCAAGATACGCTACTATAAGAAAGAAAGAAAAGACAACTGCCCCGACTGGGACTCAAATCCAGAACTTCCCGTTTATTGACTCTCTAACCAGCACTTTAGGGTGGAATGGAAAAAACTTTTTTTCGGAATTCCCACTAGCTTGGTTGTGGTAAAGCTGCCTCTTAGCATCACTATCACGCATAAAAAATTTCATCACTCTGAGGTGATGTCTTGAGATGCCACAAAGTGCTTCACTTTTAGCGTTGTTTAACATATAGGAAAATAGCTGAAAAATGAAAAAAAAAAAAATATTTTAACTGCTTTAAAATTTAATTTTAACATTATCTCATTTGATGCTCACAGAGCGGATGGAAGGTAACTGTAATAGCAAGAAATCTTTGTTTTCTTGCACGATAATATGCATTGAACAGTTATGGGCCAAAAATAGGCTAAAACACCATTTTTGGTCATTTTCAATGTCAAACTGTACCCAAATTTTTTAACAAAAATTACATTCTTTGTGAATCTGGCGTGTTTGCTCAATGGATCTTGACTGCATGAAACGATATAATATTCGAATTGAATTTTAGTCAGGTTGGCAGGTTGAATTTTGAACCTGCCAAATAATAATTTTTCATTTTTTTTTTAGCGTTTACGCCTATGTTAAACAATGCTAAACTTGAAGCCCCTTTTGCCACCTCAAGACATCACCTTAGAGTGATGAAATTTTTTATGTGTGATAGTGATGCTAAGAAGCAACTTTTCCACACCCAAGCTATTGAGAATTCCGAAAAAAAAAGTGTTTTTCACTCCACCCTACTGCTCAACCTTTTGCAGTGGTGAGCTGAAGGCCACAAACATGCACAAAGAGGGAAAGCAACTTGTTTTTTGGCCGCGTCACCAGAAATAATGCGAGCAATAAATACAGAATAAATCATAAGGTAACGGGTTAACGAAGCAAACAGTCTGCATTAAAGACTGGCCTTGTGATGATACGAGATACATTAATGTTTCTTTACTGCTTTGACTGCCATATACTTAAATCTTACCTCAAACATCAGACAAGTTCGTTTTTATTCTCTAACTAGAGGAAGCCCGTGCTATGCACGGGGCCAGTCATGAATTAAGTTTACGGACACATTTCCCGGTACTCTTGCCGACGACTTATCAGATTGATCGACCACTCATGCCTGCCTACTGTTTGCATGCAGGTAGAATGGGAAGGCGCATTTGGAATGCGGGCACGAGGAGGGGAGAAGTGATTGTAGGGCCCGACGACTTGTCAGATTGAACCTTTATTGAGTTGATCGACCACTCATGCCTGCCTCCTTTTTTCCATGCAGGTAGAGTGGGAGAGTGCATCTTCAATGCGGGCGCGAGGAGGGGAGAAGTGGTTTTCCTTTTAGCCTTCCTTTTAGCTGGCCTCCAAGATTATTATAAAGATTAGGGATACACTTCTAGCACTTTTTGAGGAAACGAGAAGAGTGCTTTTCTGTAAGCATGACGTGTTTCCAGTCGAGGCCATGGAGTCAGACTTTCGCATTCCATGCTGTTCTTCTGAACTCTTTGTTAACAGCGCAAACGAGCACTGAACTTCGCTCGCTTAGGTCACTCATTTAGTGCACATGATTTCGTTATTAGTGTATTTGTCAGCGGTTCTCATTCAGCACCTTTGACGTTATTCGGAACTGCACGACGGAAAGTTAAATGGGCTAAGGAAATTTTAACGTGGGAGGCTGACGTCAAATCACTAAATAAACGGATAAAAATTAAAATAATGTTTCCTCTTGTTTCCTCAAGAAGTGCTAGAATTGTTTGCGTTTTTTATTCTCGTTGCATTAAATTTTATTGTTAGTATCTGTTAAGATTAAGACCAATCCACCCAAAACCAAAACTGGTATAAGAGAAGCCACCAAGTTTCAAAAAAGGGTTGGCCGTTCAAAGTAATGATATCATTCAACCAGGGAAAGGCCGCCAAGGTTAGTCCTGTTAGCAAAGTTAATCGCACCTACTAATAGTTCGAAAGTAAAATGAAAACTAGAACATTACTACTGGCGGTAGCAGTCTTCAAGTTTTCACTTAACGCCCAAATTATTATTAGGTGCGATTAACCTGGCTAACAGGATTAACCTTGGTGGCCTTTCTCTGGTTGGATGATATCACTACTTTGAAAGGCCGACCCTTTTTTGAAACTTGGCGGCTTCTCTTATACCAGTTTTGGTTATGGGTGGATATCACAGCTTTAATAGGACTGTGAACGAACGAAGGATGAGACGATTTAATCGTCCCCTCTACCTTTTCTGCCTGGAGGAATTTTATGTCTATAAATTTGCTCATTAATAATTTTCACAATTGCCGGGCCCAATTAACCGTTACGACAGTGAAATTGACACGGTCAGAACTTGCTTAGACTTCCTGGTCTAATCATCACCTTTAGCTGTTTTGTCCGGAGGTATTGTATGTCTGTTGAGGTTTTCATTCATAATTTCGACATTTGAAATTATGAATCGCAATTCGTAATGAGCGTACTGGCTACCAAACGCTGATGTTGGTTCGTTTCGCTCACTCACAAGGTTAATTTGAATTACGGCATGAAGCTGTAATTGTTCACTCAAATAAATCAGGTTAGCGTATCCAGATTGGTGACGACAGATTAATGACGTATTGCATAAATAATGTGGTTCACGAATAACCATCGGTGCAAGTCATAATGTTGATTGTTGCCAACTGGAACAAGCTGACGTCATCATACCGCTTTTGGGAGAAGAAACAGTTTCGTCTTTGTCGGCCACCATAGTCTGCTGGTTTTTAAATCTCTATCAAATAATTGTAAGTATATTCGTTTGGCTTGGAAATGCAGCATTGCCAATTTTAAATGTTTCAGCCAACTTTCGACAATAATTACAACAATAATTTGGCACGTACGAGCCACTTGAGGACCACGTGCTGCTAGCTGCAACCCCCATTTTAGAAAACGGCAATTACACATATGACGCTTTACCTGTCTGCCGAAATTTAGATCTGGCAACTTTTCCTAATGAGCTGTAGACGTGTCTTTCTACCTTATGAGAATTAACACGAGAACAGTAATTCTACATAAAATCAAATGTCCGTTTCACTAATGCTTCCAAATAAATTAATAACAAGCATACCCTTTTATCGTCATGGGGCAGATAATTAGTAGGAGTTCGTGTACCGTCGTCTTCAAGTTTTCATTTAACGTCCAAAGTATTATTCGGTAATAACTTGGTTAGTAGGATTAACCTTTGCGGCTTTTCAGAGAACTCTGAATGAAGAAAAGATCAGACGGTGTAATCGTCATCTGTGCCTCTTTTGTCTGGAGAAATTTTATGTCTATGAATTTTCTCATTCGTAATTTTCATCTTTGCCATTGCCCAATTAACCGTTACGTCAGCGAAAATGACACGGTTTGACGCTGATTTTCGTTCGCTTCGTTCACTCAATCAGCGCATCCCTCCTCACTTGGCCCTACCTCGGTTAACGTTAATCATTTAATTGCTTATTTACCATGGTTACCATGGTTTCCTCTTCTCGTTTCCTAAAAAAAAAGTGCTAGAATTGTTTGCGTTTTTTATTCTCGTTGCATTAAATTTTATTGTTAGTATCTGCTCAGACCAATAATGGTGATGGCTCCTTAAATAACTAAATAAAGTGAATAAATCCTCAGCCGACGCGTTGTGGGCTGGCGTTGACTGATTTGCATTGTTCCCTAACAGCAATGTTTAAAACAATGTAAAACAATAAAATGGTCCTGATTTGATTTAGTTATCGAGAGTTGACATGGCCCTAATCCGTTCCCTCTGCCTTAACACTAACCTAGGACTACACTACCAGTCACGACCAAACCTTTCACAGCTCGTTACTACGAAACTTTTGACTAATTTCGATATTTTTAGAAAAGTTCAATCTATTCTTAGGATAATCAAGGACGTCGAGTGAGTTCTGCCAACAATTACGAGTGGTGTATTCACGAGTTTTTGTTGCCAGAACTTCCGAGACGGCGTTGGTTATCCTGCTTTTATTACCCGGTTTTTTTGCCTCTCAGTCCGCTTTTAACAATGTAACGATGCAGGAATGCAACAATGAAACAAAAGCGCACAGTGCAATATATCCGCCATTGCAGTGCTGAGAACCGATCTCTTGCATCAAAATGACGGATTGGCTTTCAGCACTAAAATGGCCGATGCATTCATGATTACTATAGACCGGTAATACATAAATTTTAAAAAACGTTAAAAAATAATTTTATATTTAAGTGTCAGCAACCACAGCAAATTAACGAATTCGTGAACTATAGACTGGCAACTAGAATGGCACAAACCAAAATAAAAAAATAATAAAAAATATTAAGCAAGTATTTTTTATTTAAATGTCATGAACCATAGTAAATTAACGAGTGCATTATGTGTTTTAAGACTTGAAAAATGCTAGTTTGCTTATTAAATCATTTTATAGGCAACTTAAATGGAAAATAACGTTGAAACCTTCATTAAAATTAATGGTTCCACCAGAAAACATGTGTCTTAACTGCTCTTTATTACTACCATCCTCTTTGTTAGCAGCATCTTCTGGTGCTTTACCTGATAAGCCATTATTGTCCGCATTGTCTTCATCATGGTCACTCGACCAGTCAAAAAGATCATCAAATTCCATAACTTAAAAAGGGTTTAACTCCATAACTTGTTTTGCCATAACAAATAAGGAACAAGAAATATGGCTCCACCTACAATTATCACCGAGCGCGAGCCCACACATTCACCGAGCGCGACCAAACGCAGCCAATAATCGTCGGACTGAGAGGCAAAAACCGGGTAATAAATAGGATATCACCCGCTTTCCTCGTGCTGAGATCCAAACAATGTCTCGACGCTGCGTGTCTCGACATTGTTAGCTCTCAGCACTCGGAAGACGGGTAATATCCTATACATAGCAACCGCATATTGTTTAAGTCGTGACTGCAACAAACAACGAATCGTGCTGACGTTCTTTGGCTCATAAAGGTTGAGAAGGCGACTGTGCTTGCAGCAATGTTTACAGATGTCTCAACGACGAACAGTCCCTCCTGCCAAGTACTATTAAAAAAAAAAGTTTACAGAAGTTGCCTGAAGGAGCTATGCGTCGTCAAATTTCCGTGGTATGAACGGCGATGAAGCACTTCGGACGCGATTAACAATCCATAAACACAAGCCGAGAACCTTCGATGGTTAACTCAGTTATTTCGTCATTGAATAGCTTATATTGCTTGTGCTATGACGGGTGCCTTCTAAATCTTTAACAGTGATGCGGTACAACATTACAAGTGTAATTACAAAACAAAAACGAGCTCCTTTGATGTTTAAGGTAAGGTTTAACTGATCCGAAGTCAAAACAGCAAAGGAACACAAATAATCTTTCCTGTAAGGTTTCACATACCGCAGTGTTCCTGTACTGTTTAGTCCACAAAAACCTTACTGCTGTATATACTCACATGTTTTTTACATTTTTTACTTTAGGTCAAATTGGTGCATTCACCTGGCTAAACGACATCGTCGAAATATCGTAAAAACCATAGTCTTATAGTGTACCTGGTACAAACCTACAGATTAAGTAATTCAGGGTTCGTGCGACTCCTGGTAAACCTGGAAATGTCGTTGAAAATAAAAATGAACCACCAGTCCTGAATACTTGAATATAAAATCTTGAAAAGTGGTGTATGTATCATCAATAGGAAGAACGGAATGGAGACGACTTGACTTGAAGAATATCTGAAAAATGTAGCCCCAAAAGTGGGCGAATGTGAGGCCATATTATACACTATATTATTCTTACAATAATTTTGAAAGTAGAGTGTCCAATGGTTAATTACAGCAGTAAGGTTTAACGTGGACTAAACAGTACAGGAACACTGCGGTATATGAAACCTTACAGGAAAGTTTATTTGTGTTCCTTTGCTGTTTTGACTTCGGGTCAGTTAAACCTTATCTTAAACATCAAGCGAGTTCGTTGTTGTTTTCTAATTCGTGATGCTTTGACGTAATAAGTTGGTCTTATGTACTCACGGCAGATGCACTGAATTTACTCTCAATTCGCACGGTCATTCAGTGCAAGTCTTTCTTTTGGAAGTTGGTTTGTCCGCACTTCTCTTTCAGCAGCTTTGGCTTTTATTTGTGATATAGGACAGCAAGCCTAATGATCAACGGACATTTTAGGTTTAGAATATAATAATTTTTCAAACAGAAGTTAACCCTTTACCTGCCATAGACGAGCCCAACTCATCCTAGACAAGATCACGGGCAACAATGCTGAAATGACAACAATACTAGGTTCCCTTAACAAGCCGACTCTAGAGACTGCCGTGGCTCAGTTGGTACAGGCATGTAACTGAAGTTGTTAAAGAGCTCCTTCTAGTTGCTAGTTTGAGTTCCGTCCACGTTTGCCCTACTTTTGTGGAGATAGACTGCAGATATACAACTAATGTGGCAGGTAAGGGGTTAACACGGGAGGGTGACGTCAAACCATTATGTAGGCCTAAACTAATTCAGGATAATGGAAATTAATGCATGTATGGCACATATCCATACAAGTATTCTTCACGTTTCCTGAAACTGTGGGCGAATTGTTGGGTCACCAGCATTGTTGGCATTTGTTTAATCGACAACAAGGTTTGTTGGCCTCTAGTCTCCCTAGCGTTCTTGATGGCAAAGAAGTAGCGGTGATCAATTTTAACTAAACTGTGAAAGAGAATGAGCAAGTGTCGGTCGATTCGGATTCAAGTCGTCTAAGCTCAAGGGTGTTCAAATTGAAAAGTAACAAACTGCCTCACAGGATTTTCCATGGAGGCCAGTTACAAATTTAGTTAAAAAAAAAAAACCTCTGAAATACTCAACGATCAATTATTTTGGATTCTGAAGTGACAATGTAAAGGACAGTATAACTTCTATATCTTTATTTCCTTGCAGGTGGCCGAGACGCAGCTGTTCATTTTACAGAATTAATAATAGCTCCAAACCCTATTAAGTATCCTGGAAAACTGCTCGTCTCTGCAACGATGAAAATCACACATACTTTACCCGAGGATAGTGAAATAAGTCTTAAACTTTATCACAATGGCGATAATCATGTTCCATGTTTTATGGGTTATTTAGGATCTTGGTAAGCTGCACATGGCAATGTTTTATCTTTTGAGCGTTCTTTGCATTTGTTCTGTAGAGCACGCAAGTAGTAAGGAAAATGGCGCAAAACAGACGAGGAGTTTTAAACAAATGTCTGTTCCTGGACACAAAGCGAGACCCACAATTTCATAAAATGCACAACAAAATTTTAATTTTCCAAAGCAATGGTTAGCAATAACACACAAATTGTCAAAAACTCGCCTAGTCTTGCCGTCATATTGGAGTCATCAAAAAAGCACGACTCCAAGATGGCGGCAAGACTATAGCCGTGTTTTTGAAAAATTTGTGTGTTATTTTTGTGCTGGTTTTCCAGTTTTGTGACCAAGAAAGTAACCATTGATTATGAAAATTAAAACTTAGTTGTGCATTTTATGAAATTGTGGGGCTATTTCTGTGTGTCTAGGAACAGCCATTTGTTTAAGATCTCCAATACACCAACGCTTTTTGGTCTTCCTACTTGCTCCCAGGAAATTTTTTGCAAGTTTTTTTCTATAGGATGCAGGGAGGTGGGGGAGAAGGGGGTGCTGGTGGAGCGTTTTAAGTTTGTTTCATCCCTGATGTGTTTTGTTTTTTTACGTAGATCTTTGTGAGGAAGGGTATTCTACCGAACTCCTCCCCCTCCCCAAAACACTGCCTTCCCTTCCTCTTGCGTCTAGACATTTTTGTCGCGCAATGCACAATCTTTCCTTTTATGTCAAGAACACCACTAGTATTCCCCTGATGAGTAAAGTCCTGATTGTTACTTTACGTGGCCTGCTCTATTGTTGACTGCCTGTAACAATACTGCCCTCTTCCACCCTTTGTATACCTTCGTTATTGTGTCTGAACTGTCAAACTCGTATCACGGGTTACAAGTTGATTGTCCAGTATTCTCAGGTTGTTCAGGGTGTTAGTTGTAAGTAGCTTTAAGTAGTTTTAAGTAGCTGTACATTGAGCGAATGGCTTGGAGACCGCTTTTATAGGCTCATTAAAAATCAAATCAAATCAACTCAAAGGGTTTCAAAGGGTTTAACTAGTGTTAACCACTCCCGGTCATCTGCCCGGAGCCCTAAGGCCCTATGTCTGCAACAGCCAGATTCCCAGATTCAAATCAACTCGTATCCATTATCACAATGTACACCTCCTTGCCACATGTACAGCCTTAGTATTGTTACTGATATCCTACAATAATAATAACCGACCCGCTTCCCGCATTTGTTATCCAGCGCCTTTTTTTTCTGTCTCCGTTTTTACTTGGGAATGACGTCCTGTCGTTAGCCTCCTGTTGGAAAAGCAAAATGGCCATTATCGCCACCATCTTTCCTTAGGCCTTCATGGAGTGAAGAAATGAAGTTAGCCCTCTTCACGAGTACATAAGCGATTTTCTCCGACCCATTATGCAAGTACGTTACCTGCGGGCTTCCACTTACTCCCGTGCTGATTTGCCACAGTTCAAAGGGGCATAGCTCGACTTGGAGCAGCTGACTTGGTTAGGCCTGCCTATGAAGGACCATGGACCATAGATGTGCGGAAACGGTTCGTGCTCTCATTACTTAAGAAATAATGTAAAGGACAGCGGACAATAGCAAAACAAGTAGGCCTCCCCTATTTAACCGGAATAAATATCTGCAGACCCATCATTGATTACCGGTCATTTACCGATTATTTTATGCACTCTCCACGGCTATAGTCCTCAGCCAGCCATTGTTTGGATCCTTATCACGGCCTCCACGGTAGGAGTTGGGGAAGAACTGTGTTTGGGGGCCAGCCCAGGCCTCCTGAAGAGGTACCGGGATCGTCTCTTGCACTTTCTGCCCCCATCTATCACAATGGTAGCATAGACGGATATGAAGGCGGCAGTAAGGATTTTAGTGCTACATGCGGCAACAGCCAAGGCTCCCCCCAACAGTACACATCCGATGCCAGCAACGGTAATCTCCAAAAGTTCAACAAACGTAGCCTTATAAAGATAGCAACGGCCCACCAACAGCAGCCACCATCCAGTTGTGGCAGTGAACGCATAAACGAAACTGAAACCGGGTAAAGTCATACCATCAACAAGGGGTAAACAACAGTATGGAAGAACGCTGGGAATTGCAACGTTAACCCTAAGCCGCTAAAACAAGAAATGGCCATAAGTACTACAAGGGAATTGAGACGTGGGCTGGGATCGAAAATTACCCCGCCTGGAGAGCCCAATTCCTATGTCAAGCTAAGGAGAAGACGTGGAAACCGAATGTACTCTCCCACGATCCACCCGATCCCCAACATGCAACCCCAGAAGAAGTACAGGCTTGGAACCCCTTGCAATGGTACAATGCTTGTATTGTGATGATGATGCATACCATGGCCCCAGATTTATTCATTCAATTTCAGTTCGTCCAGCATGCGAAGACAATATGGGACATAGGTTAGCATCAAACTATGTCCATACCGGACAAGACTATCAATTGCATACACTTGCGCACCTCACCAACATTATAATTCCACGTAGGTTAGTCTCCACCGCTGATCACCATTATAAATTCATTGGTGCCAAATTTCTACTTCCAGAGGGCTTGACTTGCAACCACTGCTGTCGCCATTATAAATTCAGTGGTCGACCAAAAAAATTCGTACTTCTAGAGGACTTGGTTCATGACCACCGCTGCCACCATTATAAATTCTATAGTCGACTCTCGATTGCAAAATTAATTGAATTTACTTCTTCACACGCACTCCAACAATATTTACAAACATAAAATTTCACATCGAGACATCGATCAAACGAATTTGCCCCACAAGCCGGCAAAGAGTGTCTCCGCCGCTTGTAGCATCCTTTTACGAGTGTCTGTCTTGGTGGTAAAACGTTCTTACAATTTATAGAAATTTTTCCCCGCCACGCCAAATGTTACAATTGCAAAGGAATGGAATGTCCGTTCCCTGTAGAAAGTCTGTCGCATCACACGTTCGAACTGCTGGCAAAAGTATCAAGTTGATGTTCTTTTCCGAATGTGGTAATTACTCCTTAATTACAGGTAATTGGATAATGACACCAATTTGGGCTTCGAATAGAACGCTGCAGCTGATCCTTACATCTCCAACCCTTTTTTAAGAATTGTTCCAAAACAAATCTCGTTATCGCAATTCCACTAGTGATTATAATCACCAGGATGGCACAAAGAAGGCTTCTGATCACACACATTAGGAAAACATTACCTCGTCACCACAGCCTTCGTTCTTGCGCACACACAGCCATCAAGCACTTCACTATACACACAACTTGCACCACATTTCACTAGCATCACACAGCACCGTTTCACCAAACGTTTGCAACACAGCAACAGGGCCAGCACTTCACCGAACTGCCCCACTGTCAACACCCTACGTTGCACCTAAAAACACACCTCTTCTTTCTCGATCACATTCTTTAACAAGCATCCACTTATACTTTCCGTACACCATAAGAAATCTTACATTATACTTTCTTTTCGCTCCTTCACAACTCAAACCAATCTGAACACATCACTGTACCACACAAAAAACGACACCAAACAAACCAACCTCCAGTTGCAGCTCAACAGTTACTCAGTTTACCACCGGAGAAGAAACACACATGCAAGGCTAAGCCCCCTTCCACACTCGGCACTATGGCGTTTGCAAACTGAGCTGCCTTTCCCACCAAAATACAAACAATACACATATACATCAAGACACTTCCTCAAATCACTCGCGTGATCAGCAGATTGTGAGACAATGCCCAACCTCAAACTTGCACCTTTAACCTCCCCTTCTACCTCAAATTTTCCCACCTTGTTAACACCAATGACTGGCTTGCCAGGACCATTGTTTCGTTCCCTTCCCCATCCAACGTTCCAATCAACTGGATTGCAAGACCTCCCTTTCCTCCAGAAAATTTCCTTTCTGCCAACCCCGTTTCTTAACTTCCACTCCGAACCAAACAACTGCCCTGCCCACAACACACCGGCTTCCATTTTCAACAAGTAATTTAATCCTACAGTACCAAATACGCCTCTTGCTTTTTTCGCTATATCTTTAACCTCATTACAAACAGCCTTTTTGCCTGCACTCACAACACTCGTGTCTTTAATAACTCTAGCACCTTATTTTGCTTTTCATCTATTTCAATTTTATCGGCCTTCACAGTAACGACCTTGACACTAGATTCCAGCATTCCAGTTTTTGCAACATCTTTCCTAGCAACAAGTGTATCTAACTTACCCACCTCTTGGTCTTCGAGCATAAATTAACTCTCAAGTACATTGCCCTCGATAAATGTATCAATTGACTGCTCCTCACCTTTACTTCCTTTGTTACAACTCTACAAACACCTTGTAATTACCATTCCCGCCCTTTGGCTTTCTTTCACATTCTGTTGCAACGTCACATTCGATACCTTGCTAAAGGAAAATTGAAACCTCCATTTTGTTTACATCCACTCCCCGTTTCCATCTCCCCTTGCATTAAATGCGCTCTACTTCCTGCCTGATTATCTGCTTGCGGCTGTGCCTATACACTGTTAGCCGAAGCTTGACCATTGTTGCCCGAGACATCGTTCCCAACACTTGCATCCATCCCATTGTTTGCTGATTAACATGCAAATTACCATTTCCACACAAGTTCATACCTTTTTGCACAATACTTCCACACCTCGGTACCCAATAAAATATTCCTTTCCCGAAATATCTCCCACTCCTTGGTACCCAATCAAATATTGCATTCCCACAAGCCTATCCTTAAAATTACTCCCCACTCTACAAGTTTCCTTCATTTTATACCTTATTTCCTGAATCTGTCTTTTAATCTCTTCCGTCTGTAGCCTTATTTTCACAATTTCACCATCCTGTTCTAACTTTTCTTTTTCCCAAGCTTCTCTTTTTTTTTCTGAAATCCTCATCTAACCTTTCTTGCTCTAATTCAAGCTCCCTCTCAAACTGTTCTCTTCTTAATCTAGCTCCCTCTTTAAATGGAGTTTTCGCGCATCCTGCTCTAATTTCCTCCTAGCTAATTCACCGTCTTTCTTCCTCTCCTGTTAAGCAATAATTGTTCTTCCATAATCTGCTACTTCCTACTTTCAAACTCCCTTTCTTCCCTTCTTTCCCTCGCTCTTTCTTTTTAGTGCAACTCCCTCTCTTTTCCTTCTTCTCTTTTCTCTTAATCCCTCTCTTTTTGTTCTTCCACAACCCTTTTTTCTTTATCCACCATCTCAATTGCTGCCTCAAGATCCACCCGCAAAAGTGTACCACCCTCCAACCCATCTTTAAACAACCCCAGAATATCAGATTTGCGTTTAGGCGCAACCAAATACAATTCCCCGCATACAGCCTTTAAATCAGCAACCGTCCCCCCTTCTAACAATTCCATGTTTAACTACTGTAAATACTATGTATTAAACAACACATAAAAGCATCAACACACAGAAAAAATACCAATACGCAACTGTACCGGAATAAACACCCCTTTCAATTCAACGCCCTACTACTAGAGTGTGAAAAAAAAGTTACACATCAGCTCTCACATCAGCCATGACGACGATTCCCTACCGCTGCAAAAACCTTCAGCCACGATCTGCCTCTTCCTTGTCACCAGATTCGGCCAAATCTTCCACGACACTTGACTTTGTGCTGCTTCCTACCGGATCGCTCGTCTCCGTGCCTGGATGCCTCGATTCTTTGCCCAACTGCAGTAATCCTCTTCGTCAATCTTCTGTTTAACCTTCAACTTGCGTTTTCTTGCGTCCAGACAAGTGCCACACTCACTGGAGAGATCTTCTTGCTTCTTTACTCTTGACTCCCCTCCTGAAGTTGTTTATAAACTCCTGTCGCAAACTTTTCGCTGAACACTATTTTAACTCAATGGTCGGCAAAAAAAACTTTTGGTTGAAGAGCACGTAGGTTAGCCTCCATCGCTGGCCACCATTATAAATTCAATGGTGCCAAATTTCTACTTCCAGAGGGCTTGACTTGCAACCACCGCTGCCGGCATTATAAATTCAATGGTCGGCCAAAAAAATTCTCATTTCTAGAGGACTTGGTTCGTGACCACCGCTTCCGCCATTATAAATTCAATGATTGACTCTCGATTGCAAAATTAATTGTTTTTACTTCTTCACACTCCAACAATATTTACAAACATAAAATTTCACAACGAGACATCGATCAAACGAATTTGTCCCACAAGCCAGCAAAGAGCGTCTCCGCCGTTTGTAGCATCGTTTTGCAAGTGTCTCTCTTGGCGGTAAAACGTTCTTAAAATTTATAGCCATCCTCCCCCCCCCCCCCGCCACGCCAAATGTTACAATTGCGAAGGTATGGAATGTCCGTTCCCTGTATAAAGTATGTCGCATCACACGTTCGAACTGCTGGCAAAAGTATCAAATTGATGTTCTTTTCCGAATGTGGTAATTACTCCTTAATTACAGGCAATTGGATAATGACACCAATTTGGGCTTCGAATAGAACGCTGCAACTGATCCTTACGACCCATATATAAGTTTATTCACTCCGTATAATCCCCCCTCCACCTCTACAAACTAAAATGGAATTACCTTCATTCATACCGATATACCTAGTAGTATGATACCGTAATTTTGAAACAATTGTCAAACTACAAAAGCACAAATAAACGAATTACCTATCCCGAATGTCCAGCAATGTCATTTTATCCCTGCTGCGTCACATATCGAATTATTCGCTCCAAATAACTTCGATAAGCATGAGCGAGCTTCCAGCATGAAACCTTTGCCAACCGACATGTCTGTCTAACTCCCCCACCCTCCTTCACAAAGTTGAGCCAAAGGACTCGTCCGTCTATCACACTCTTCCCCCTCCACAAACTAAAATGGGATGACCTTCATTCATATCAAGATACTGATTGATCACCGTTTTCTTGAAGCAATTTTCACAAAACACAAACACAAACTGGTTCAGCCATACAAGCATTAAGTTGCTTCGGCTGACTTAAGGCTCAAAGAAATTAATTAAAAATAAAAACACGTTTTAATTAATACGAGTTAGCTTGACGTCCCAACCGTAGTATAAATTTGTTATTGGTGAAAACACACGGTTATTGACGTTTAACCCGCTGTTGCGATGATTTGCCTGGCGAGACTATGCAAATCTGTCTCGGGGCTCCATCCCTCTACATATTTGCATAGTCTCGCCGGGCAAATCATTGAAGCCATGGGTTAAAAATCGATAACCGTGAGTTTCTCACTAATAACTGCTACTTGTTTGGACAGTGTTTGGTTGGCTTTCCTTACATGTGTGTACCACATACCAAAGGATACGATAAAAACGAGCTGAATAATAAAAGTAAAAACCAATAAGGTCCACAGATATACAATTAAAAATGCGACGTTTCGAGTCGGATACGACTCAAGCAATACTTAGCACAAGGCTAAAAGTCAATCATATTGAAAACACTGGGCGAACCCACAAAGCACAACCAAAGCACATAATTTTAAAACCTAAAAAAAATTAAAATTAAAAGAAATGAGCCTAAAAAAATGGGGAAAAAAACGTTTGGTTGTGCTTTGTGGGTTCGCCCGTGTTTTTAATTCGACGTGTCACACGTCGAATTAATGCGGTTATGGCCAAAAAACGGGGGTAGCCGATTTACGTCAGCGATATCTCCTCAAAAACCAGACACATTTGTTCAATTCTGATCCGACGAAATACAAGTATGCGGGTGGTTGAATTGCAGTGCGCCAGCACACAAGGTATTATACTGTAGTTAATATAGTTAGGCCGGTTTTAGTTCGCTAATCTCTGTCTCCGAGCGAAAAAATGTTGTCAAATAGTACACGATCAGTGGATGACGTCAGCGCTTCCTCAGCGTAAAGGTGTGCGCTCAATGCCCATCATACGAAAAATTGCGGCGTGTAACTGCGCATTTCGGCAAGTCAGCTCTGCAACATTGCGGTCGGTTAGAGGCTATCGTGTTCGTCGAGATGGCTCATCTCGTATGGCGCAGAACAACACAAAGTGAGTCATCACTTACCTTTGCGGTGAACTGGATGATACACCGAATTTCTATGATTGAATCTGGACGGTACAATGAATGCGATGCTCGTATAAGACTTTTGCTGTTAATTACTGCGCCATCCTCGCTGCTTTTCGGGTGCGATATATTACAGTATTTTATTACGCGTATTGTGGTGTTGTTTCCTATTGAACGAGTGAGCAAAGCGAATGATGTCCTGTTTTCACAGTAGCGAACTGGCCTGAGGGAGGGAAGGGCGGGCTATTCCTAATGGCCTCTGCCTTTCAGATTTTTTAAAAATCCGTAACATGAAGACTCACGTAAGTTTTATTAGTTCGACATTAGTTTTAACCACAGATTTAAAATTACAAATAATAATAATAAAGATAATTATAAAACGCTAGTAAAACAAGCACTTTGTATTGAGTAGCCTAACAAAAATTGGACACATGAAATCGCAGTGTTATATTCAATGTGGACTTTGTCACAATTTTCGTGTGAATATTTTAACTTTTGTTAATACACCTAAAAAGTGTAAATAAATTTAAAGTAGTCAACCTGACGTACCCTCAGCACAGTATGATTTCTTCTTTAAAATCTTCCAACACCAAATTACCTACTGAATTTATGAAATATGGTGTTCGAAGATTTTAAAAATGTAAAAGTCTGATGAACAAGGACAACGGGTATGGGAAAGTGTACAACAACGAAGTTTTTTTTTTTTTTAAGAAAACCAATATCAGCGTCCGATGAAAAATTATCTGGTCAGTGATTGCATCGTCGCACACAAGATTCTGGCTCATTTGCCGTATCGTAGTAGCAAAAGTTACGAGACAATTTTTTTTAATATAATGTGCAATATATTAGATATTCTTCAGTACACCATGCATTAAGATTTTTTAATAGTGTCCTGTTGGTATGTCTGCCGTTCCCACTTCATACGTCAATTACAGATTTTTTTTTATTCTACCATACGACACATCGAATTACTATAATAATAATAATATCAGTTTGTCAAAATAGCAACAGGTCAGGCAAGGACCCTAGGATCAATAACAGCCAGCCCAATTTAAAAACAGAAGACAATATCATTAAAGATATAGATTTGGCCGCGGGAAGGTCAGGGGGATGAGGTATGGGACACGAATGCCTTACCACCAAGCAGAATATGTACCCTCTGGTAGCGGTCCTGGAGGAAGGCTGCAATCCAACCCTTTAATTTACCTGTTATACCACAACAGTCAAGTTTGAGAAGAAGTTTGCGGTGGATGACCGACTCAAAAGCTTTTTTAAAGTCGAAGTATACGGTATCAGAAGAAACCCCAATGTCACGAGCGCTAGTCCAACGATCCAGAACCAGTAGTAACTGGTGAACAGCATACCTACGAGGGACGAAACGAAATTGATCGAGGCTAATCACAGACTGTTCTTCCAAGAAACCAACCAAGGCGTCCCGGATTATGGATTCCATGACTTTGCAGGCCACACACGTTAGGGCTATAGGCCTATAATTAAGAGGGTTTGAGGGTGACCCCTTCTTGAAAATTGGAATAATGTTGGCTTGTCTCCACATTGTCGGCAAGCTACTCTGGGAGAAGGAAAGGGTAAAGAGTTTGGAGAGAGGATAGCTAATTTCACGTGATAACATTTTAAGAAGAATGCAGTGCTAGTGCATCTTGTTAATATGTTTGACTTTTAGCTTTGTGGTAACTATTGTTTGAGTATTGCTAAGTATCCAACTCGAAACGTCTCATTTTTAATTGTATACTTGTGCACCTTATTGGCTTTTTACTTTTCTATCACTGTTTGGTTCTGTTTTTATCACATTCCATGAAGGTGGCAAAGGGGTAAAACAATTTTTTTTTTTTTGGTATGAAAATGCAACAACCTTGTAGTTTTAGTGAAAGTTACCCCAGAAAACGTAATCAATAGGTATTTTTTTGAAAATTTCATAAAAAAAAATTGACCACCTAATTAGAAAAGTATGAAAATTAGACACAGTATGGAAATCAAGTGTAATTATATTGGGGGGGGGGGGAATTAACCAAACTACAGCAAAACATACAAGGAAGACAACTAACCAAATTTTTCCTATAAAATTAACCCTTTGTAAGTTGTTATAAAAGCCGAACCCAAAATTTGCATAAATTATAGCATTTTTTGACCAATTGTGTGTAACAGTACCACCAAACATACTTTTGTTAAAACTTTTTGGTTAGCGGTCCTCGTATATATGTGGGGCACACTCCTGCCAAATTTCATAAGGAGTGAACCAATATCAAAACCGTTACGAATGATTTACTGGCAAAATATACGTTTTCGTTAATTCAGTTTTTTTTTTTTGCTGGAAAAATACGTTTTTGGCAATTCAATTGTAAAGAACGACTGGAGGCAACCATGTTTTACGACGATTGTGACCAATAGTGACGATATGTAGAACTAGAGCCTGGCAACCGAGGGGCAGTTGAGATATAGCTTCGTTCAGAACATGACTTGTGCCTGAAGAGGCTAAGAAAACTGCCACTATTTTGGCGATAAAACAGCAGACAGTGTCTATAAACTGCGCACTTCCGGTTCGACTTCCGGAAAACAAGTACACTGAACTATTCTACTAAATATTTAATTACAAATAACTACTACAGATTTTTGAAAACGGTTTTCACGAAAAGAGAGGGAAATATTCCAGGTATTTTTTTTCTAATAAAAAAAAAAAAAAAAAACCGTTTACCTCTGTATAACCCCTTTGCCACCTTGATAAAAAGTAACGTTGATTTGTCAATACGGAGGGACTAAACAATCTCTACTTAATTACTCTAGATTTAACAAATGTGATGGTTTGTCCCATGACTGGCAGCAGGAACATTGTCTGATAGCTGCTCTCAGTTATTCGCTAGGTACTGGATAACGTTTCGCGTTATTGAATCTGCTCTACAGTATTATATGTTAAAATGGGCTCTCCTAAGTAGTAACGAAACAGTCCGCAACGGGGGTTCAGGAACCTTTTGTTAGACGATTGTCACGGATTGATGCGAATACATGCGTTTAACCAAACGAAGTTTTTTTAACGGCTTGATCGATCATGTCAACAACACTTTCGCCATCACTATGTGTCCATCGGCGAGTTTTAAGCTAGCAGGGCTTGATTGTAAAGGTACCCTTATTCCTGTTGAGTAACTTGAACATTTTCTTTGAACAATTTTTCAGTGATTACAAGATCTGTGAATATCTCAACCGGTCTAAAGGTCGGTTTTGTCCTTTCTTTCCCCCTGACAAGAAATGTGGCTGTCCCTTGGAGCCAGGCCTTTACAAGCGAGATGGACAGAAGATCGAGTTTGCATTTCCAAACTTTGGCGGATTAATTGCTCATGCGATTGTTGTGAGTAATACCAGACTGTGACGTACATAGTATATTTAGATTGTTGGGCATAGTATACATACTTTCATGTATTCATCTGGTTCTTCTGCTGTTGGCCTGTAATTTAGTCTGTAATTTAGTTTTTAGTGTTTAGTGTATGCAGGGTGCGTGGCTACGGGCCGTTAACCTCAATAAAATTCAATTCCATTCCATACTTTATCACCCAGTTTAGACGATCTCAGTACTTTACAACAATACTTGTAACAATGCAACAAGCTTGATACCTTCATCCCAGGCCTGGATAACTGGGATTTACATCCCAGGCCTGGAGTACCGAGATCGACAAAGGGCCAGCACGCGCACAACAAGAACGAATCGTGCTGACGTTCTTTTGCTCAGAAAGTATGACAATGCGACTGTGCGTGCAACAATGTTTGCACAAAAAACGAATCCTATTGCCGATTTTCCCCTTCGGCGAACGAAGACAATATGTTGCAATAACAATGACAGTGAATGTTTTTTTTTCAATTGTTATGCGGCTGGGTGTTATACGTTATTACCCACTTTCCTCGTACGGAGCTTAACAATGGCTCGGCCCCTGCGGGGCCTCGACATTGTTAATCTCAGTACTCGGAATAATCAAAGTTTTCGAACAACAATGTCTTGAACAATCAACACTGGTCTTTCGATTTGTTGTAAAAGCCTGCACGAACTAAAAACTGAACTCTAACGAAGGACAAAATAAGGAAAAATTAATGTTGCCGTAGATTGTGTAAGAATAAAAGGATGCACGTTAGATGATGGTTACGCAACAATACGAGTATCCACGAGCTAACGGGGTTTTTGTTAACCCAAAAATAAAATGCTTCGCGTTCTGCTGTTTTAGTAACAGCGACCTTCGGGGGTTTCTGTATGACGAAATGTCAATGAAATCTTGAAAGTTAAGGGCAAAGTGCAGGGATAAACAAAACAACTGAAGGGGATGCGTGGATTGAGTGAGCGAAGCGAACGAAATCAGCGATTGTTAGCCAGTGTGTGCCAAAATGGGATTGAAGCAACTTAAGCAAGTGAAGAGCGGTCATACAATAAAGTAAGCCGTGGCAATTTGGCTAATCTAACGGCTAATTGGCAATGGTAAATTTGAAAATTAGAAATGTGAAAATTTACAGAAATAAAATTCCTCTAGAAAATAGGTACAGATGAAGATAACACGGTGTACCCTTGTGTACGTTCACAGTCCTATGAAAGTTGTGATCTCCACCCAAATCCAAAACTGGTAGAAAAACCCGCCAAGTTTCCCAAAACGATCGGCCTTTAAAGGTAGTGATATCATTTAACCAAGGAAAGGCCGCCAAGGTCAATCCTATTAGTAATAGTTATTGGTTAAAAACTATTGGTTATCGATTTTTAAACCATGGCTGCGATGATTTGGCCAAAAGACATGCAAATACGTCGAGGGGGCGAAGCCACCGTGATGCTTTGCATGTCGAGCGGCCAAATCATCGCAGCCGTGGTTTAAAAATCGATAACCAATAGTTCTTGATAAATAACATATTTATATCAAGGTTGGGACGTCAAGCTAACTCGTATTTAATTAAAACGTGTTTGTGTTTTGTGAAAAATTTTTCGAAAAGACTGAAGGTCATTCCATTTTAGTTTACTGAGGGTGGAGTGGTTGGTAGACCGACGAGTTGTTTGCATCCGTTTGTGGGGGAGTGGGCAGGAAGGATACGCAGCGTCGTTTCGCCGTATTTCACGCCAGCCAGGTCGCTTGTGTTTTCGAAGCTTTTCATAGTGATAGAACTTCGATAAAAGGCTGCAGGGATAGAATGACATTCTGGGAAGGTATGTAATTCATGTTGAGCGTTTGTAGTTTGAGAATTGTTTAAAAACTAGGTAATAGGGTAGCGGTATGAATGAAGGTCATTGCATTTTAGTTTGTGGATCGAGGAGGAGGTGAGAGTTAACGCAGCGTGAATGGCTTAGATATTGGCCAGACGTATAAGAGTTTGCAGGGATGGGATTTCATTCCTTTTAAGTAATTAAGTTTTGTGCGTTTTTATTGCGTTACGTTTTTTTTTCACGATGTATTTGGTCGTTGGTGTGTGTTCCCGGTCACGTGATCCGGAAGTGTCAGAAGTGTGGGTTATTGGCAAAAGTGTGGGTTATCGGCAAAAGTGTGAGGTAACTTGATAACCCACACTTTTTGCAATGACACACACTTCCGGTGTTGGTCAACGGGATTTAACCAACGGAAATTTAGCATGGCGTTGAGTTAGCGTGACGTCACAGCCGTGGTATGAGCCAAGTTAATCACACCTAATAATACTTTTGACGTTAAATGAAAACTTAAAGATTGCTACAGCGAGTAGCAATCTTCAAGTTTTCATTTAACTTTTAAACTATTAGTCGGTGCGATTAACTTGGCTAATAGGAATGACCTTGGCGGCCTTTCCTTGGTTGAATGATATCACTACCTTCAAAGGCCGATCGTTTTGGGAAACTTGGCGGGTTTTTCTACCAGTTTTGGTTTTGGGTGGATAACCTATACATACGTTGACTTTAGACGTAGTACACTTAGTAAACACTAGTTGTGCCCCGGCGTAACATACGCCGGTCCAGCTGATTCCCGCTGATTCAACTCGGCTCTAATAGTCAGCATCATTGAAGCAATAGTGTTTGTTTCTAATTGTTAGAGCGCATATCCATTTCATTGTCGGCCGCTGGCCATTTTTTTTTGCTACTGTGGCAAGAATGAGCCCGCTCGCCTTCTTGCTGATTGTTGAAGCTTCGTTTGCTTAATCTTGATCCCTAACAATCCCTCATCATTGAGTCTGCTCCTAATCGAAATATATATATAGATAGATTGTATTGTTAGGGACCATACGCAAATGACTCACGTAAATTTTGCTCTTTTTTAATCACCCTCCCCCATCAAATTTTGCCATAACTTCTGCAGCCCCTTACGAAATGACACAGTAACATCGAAACCCTCCTTCCCCCCCCCCCTCCGATTCATTACCAATGAAGAGGGAGACAATTCGGGAAATTCTAAATTCCAAAGCCAGTTGTAATATTACGCCGATTTTGTTTTTCGTCCGAAAAACCGCATGATCTTTTTTTTTAAACTTTTTTCTTTACCCCGTTTGGTAAAAGTTATAAAAACAAGATTATGTGTAAAGCCACAAATTTAGTGAACCTATTCCTCTTGTCTGAAAGTGTCGCACTTCCGTGGAGACCCCAACCCCTCCCCTGCTCTTTCATGATGTCATTTGTGTACGACCCCTTAACAAATAAGCCTATTTTTGCACGGATTGCTGATTACTTTAAAAAGACATTACTGTAAACGGTAACGGTAAACAGTAGCGGTTAACGCTCGCTAAAACCTTTTGAACCCTTTGAAGAATTTACAGTAAAATAAAAACAAAAACTTGCAAGTGTTATCCACACCAAGAAAGCAAACAATACGATTAGGCCTAGCTTACTAGGAGTAGAACCAGAAGCTTTCTGATTGACTAAACGACGAGGTGCCTCTGCTGCTGACAGGTATTTCGAATACCCATTCCTTCCTATATAACATTCTTGTGTATTAAGAAAAATCTGCCAAAATCGAACATTTTGAGACTTTCATTTTTGATTTTTGGAGCCTTTACCAGGTGATTGTTAGCTTTTGGGCTTTGAAATCTGTAGTATTCTGAACAACAGGGTTAAACTATCGATATCAACCTGTAATGCAGATGAATGGAGAATGTGCAAGGCTTATCCTATGCCAGATAACTGATAATCATCCACCAACACACACCAACTTACCAACAACGAAAATGTGACTTTCAAAAATCATACGTCTCGAGATGCCAGTGCAACATTAAGCTAGTCTACTGGTTACTAACCGCAATATAGATACAAACCTATGTCTATTACTTTATGGGCTTAAATATAAGACTACCTTAGTGGGTATTATAAATATAATTTTATTGACAATAGCTTGGTTTGACCTCCATTGCTGAAAGACATCAGTGCAGTGAAAGTGCATCGCTGAGATCAGTTGTGTAAATCTGATGACGGTGAGCAATGCCCACCGAAAAATAACCTTGTTTTTAACCTTTGTGTTTCTTAAGTACAACATTCGTGGAATTGTCGTTTTTGCAGTACTTAAGTATTAGCCCTAGTTGTTGTCTACTATTCTTTTGCTAACCTCTACCCAAATCCCCGTTCCAAGCCCACGACTCTAGAAACTAATGGCCATAATGGTTGGTACTGTCTTCGGCATTCGTCTACTCGTAACTAAAGGGGGAAAAGCAAGTGTAAACCGTCGGAACACATTTAAGCAAGATAATGGGTGTTTTCTTACCGATTCTTTACATATTTTCCAACAAATTAAATCATTACTTCAGTTCTGGTCCCACTGCTGCCAGGATCTTAAAAGTTACCAGATGTGCTTGTACTTCCTTATGCTCGCCCCATTATCATCATCAATGAAGGCACTGTCCGTCGCATGCGTCAGGTTTGCGATCCACAAAAATCGTTAGCTTGTGACGATAGCCACTGTGCGATTCCTACAGCCAATTAAGGCAGCGCTGTTATGTTTCATACTTCTGAAGCTATTTTCTCGAGGAGTGTGGGAAAAAATCAACATTATCTCCAACTTCAGATTGGGTAATCCCCGGTGCACCGAACATACCACCCCATCACATCAGCCTGACTACCAGGATGCCTAATTCATTGAAAAGGGAATTGAAAAGCTAGCGTTATGATTATTGTGAAGGAAATGAGAAGAATTTGATTAATTTCGTTTAGCGGGATATGCTTGGCGGAACTTAAGACTTCCTGGAATTATTTGTTACTTTCGACTACTGTCGACAATCGCCGACTTTGTTATCCTTGATGATGATGATGAATGCTGCTAAATTACCCACATCTTTCTGTTTAGGAACTCTTAGGACTGCAGTATTTGCAAAGTCTGTCCGACTGGCTTGGAAGCGTTCGTTTTGGTCACAAGGAGAAAATGGTGCGCGAATAAAATCGTGTCAGCGTGGGGTCCCATCACAGCGGTGTCTTGCAGGAGACAGTTCTTTCGTCCTTGCTTTTCTTTATATTCAGCAACACTTATCTGACCTTGCTAATTGACCATGTAGGTTTATAGTCGATGATAAAATTTTTAAGCTGACCTTTCTCATCGAGTACTACAACATCGTTAAAGAAAACTTCACTCGAACTAGTAATTACATAAAAGTACGAAGTTAAACACGAAAAAAAATGCAAGGTTCTCCATGTTTGCGTCAACGAGCAACGAACAACTGTCTGAAGATTTCACTAGCTTCGGGCAACTGCTTGTTGCTTGTTAGGGTAAGTTTTGTGGTGAGCCCTTTACTTTCAGCTTCAAGGTCTAAAGGTAAAATATTTTGTTGTACGGCACCCTCACCTGTTGCTATGCAACGTCAAGAAGATTTCTCTTTTCACAGTAGCGTCTCTGTGTAGACCCCCTGCACTCCTTCACAGGCTAAACCTAAAATATTGCTTTCATATATGGAGCCGTTAGCTCAAAACAAAAAATCGAGTCTATTTGGGCCCAGCCCTGTGCAGCAAGGCTCAGGGATCTTGGCATTACTCTGCTATCATAACCGACTTGTCTTGAGTTAGGAGTAGAGACTTATTACAAAGCTGCAAAATTCTGCACGAGCTTGGTAAGTGCAGAATTTTGCAGGATTGTAATAATTCTCTTCTAACTTAAGATAAGTTCAGGTATATAGTTATACCAAGATCCCTGAGCCCTGCTTCACAGGGCTGGGTCCGAATTGACTAGACTTTTTGTTGCTTCGAGCTAACCGATGCAGATGTGTGTGTTTAGGTTTGGCCTGTGAAGGAGTTCAGGGGGTCTAGTCACCTGAAATACCTTGTCACCGAGTTATCAACCTTCTTTACCTTGCCACGTTTCTATTTAATAATAATAACAGAATGTTTGATGCAATTGCACGCATGTCAGGAGAGGACCCTGGAAGGTCGCTGATATCCTGCCTGAGCCACTTTAGCACAACAAAAAGCTGCAGCACGCCCATTTCAGTACTGTTATGGGTCCAATGTGGGACAAGTTTCGATCACGATGACCAAGTTTCTACTGCTTCATTAACCATGGGCTTTGGTTGTATACTATGCCTAAGTTTAATAATTTTACAATTATTTGCAGTCAGTTAGCAGTCATTTTTATTATTATGACGCAACACGTAATGTTTAACAGCTCTTCTATATTTGCAGGGCACTTACCACGGGAATTTCACCATTCATAGCAAATCACACCCGCATAAAGTACTTGGATGTGCCCAGTTACCCGAATATGAAGTCGTTACAGAGTACTAAAATAACGATTTAGGTGATTGTCTTCAAAAAGTAGCAACGTACGTATTCTTCATGAAATGTAAATAAAGAAATTCGTTTACAAATATTTTATGTTTTGTTTCGTGGCTAGTTGTTAGAAATGAAATTATTCGATCACTGAATAAAGAAAACCCTCTCCATCTTAGGTGTGATACAGTCCAAATACTTTCTCCTGTCCTGTTACCCTATTACTGGAAGCTAGACAGTGAAAACAATCATGCGGAGGACTTCTGTATTTGGCTAACCATTTGTTCACTTAATCAGTTGCCTTGGAGACAAGGGGAGTCGGGCAGGGGGTAGTAGGCTACTGTGGAAAGCCCTCCGGTAGACAGCGCGTGGTTCCGATCAAAGGGCCTCTGAAGTGCCAGTCCATACTATCTGATGTTTACGTGAGAATCGAGCAACCATACGGTTTCCACCAGAGTTCTTTCCTGAGAGGTCGTATGACTCGATGTGGGAGAGTAATGCGTGGTTGGTGCATCCATACTCTGTTAGGGGTATGTCCATTTACTGGCTACAGGTTTTTTTTTTTTAGCAAAAGACCATTTATTCCAAGTTAGTCGAGTGAACCTACAACCAACGTCTAAGCACTTGTAAAGAAGCAAGAAGAACCTGCATGGCATGAGACATTTTCTGGATAGCGAACTCGGGAACTTCTCCTCAGAACGTCATTCACCTTTCGTGCTAAGCAAACGTACCGAGTCATTGTTTTAAGATCTCGTAATGCAGCAAGCCTCTTGGGAAACTAGTAGTATTGTTGTCGATTAAGTAATTGTTACATGCTTTAAAATAGAGTTGTTAGTAGCTGGGTAGTAATTAATGGCTAATTGGATTAGTTGATAAGGAAAGTAACAAACTCCTTACAGGCAGTGTGGGGGCTAGAATGAGGAGGAATCTCTTAACAAATCAAAACAAATCAAAACAAAGGCATCAAGCAGCACAACAACAAAATCAACTCCTCAAACACACCTCACCAAACTTTGCGAATGTGAGCCCAGCCATGAAACGCGCACAACAAGCCTACCCCCAAACATGAAAACACAAAAATTTATTTTTTCTTATAATCACTGCCAGGTGACAGCACCAACGGTTCTTATTTTTTTCCAAGTAAAAACTTGGTACGGACGAATTTCCGGGAAAAAATTGCAAAAAAAAAATAACCGAAAAAAAAGCCTGGAAAAGGAAATAAAAGCTGCAAAAAAAAAATACATTGTGAAAGTCGTTGTTTGGCGTAACTCTTACATACCATTAATAAAAAAAAAACTACATTGATGCAAAGAAATGATGGCACATCCTTTTCGTTGATTTTATCAATGACTTGGTCAAAAAAAAAAAGTTAGTCATTTAAGCTTTACGAAACTTTCAGAATTTTAGAGATTGAAGGGGGGGGGTAACAAAACGCTGGGGGAAAAGAAACTGAAAACAAGTTTGCCTATCACATTTTATTTATTTATTTATTGGAAAATTATTATTGACCGAAATCGGGACTGGTGTAGTTGTATAATTCTGAAAGCAGCCTTTGATCGATTCCCTTTTTCGGTAAAATTTTTTTTTTATTCTTGCGTCACTTTAAACGTGTATGCTAGGTAGTAGATTATAGCTTTAAAAGCAAGCTGCCCCCCCCCACCCCCCAACTTTTGCCAAGTCGGCAAAAGTCGGTAAAATTTAATCACGTGTGGGTCAGAAATTACACCGCCAAAGTTAGCCTTTTTTGCAAATTTTCTCTACAGATTTTTGTGTACAATTTAAAAAATGGCACTAAATATTTCCGACAATCCGACTATTATTTAACATATTAACCGACTGTCCGACTAACTTCGGCTAAAGGTGGGGTGACCTCATCTGAGAAAGCTTGGTTTGATCTAGCTTAATCCGTTCAACTCTCCTTTCGTATTTCGGTTTCCTTAAGTTGACCTTGACTGCATATTTCAGAGTGAGAAATCGGGAATTCGTTGCTTTTCAATAAAATATTTCCTCCGGCTGAAAGAGGAAATAATTCTG
Organism: Lithobius niger; assembly: GCA_023313725.1. Classification (NCBI taxonomy): domain Eukaryota; kingdom Metazoa; phylum Arthropoda; class Chilopoda; order Lithobiomorpha; family Lithobiidae; genus Lithobius; species Lithobius niger. The sequence goes on from JAHWFP010005624.1 coordinate 71,513, forward strand.
GAAAAGAAAAAATTTGCTTTGATTTTTTGGTAAAGCGGCCCCCTCTTAAGGCCTACAAATTTCTAAAACATTGTTTGAAGCCAAGAAAGGTCTTAGAATATTTATAAATCCGTCAGCTTCGCCCCGGACCCCACTGGGGGAGCTCACAGCGCTCCCCCAGACCCCCTAGCTGAAGTGGGTGAGTTGGCAAATTTAAGTAAAATTTTGAATGAAAAGTCGGTAAATTTTGCCTCTCTGCCCCCCCCCCTCCCCCAACAAAATGCCCATCCCCTCTACGCCCCTGGACAAGGTAGATATAAAACGTAGGCCCAAGTTCAAGGTTGGGGTTATTCTAAATCAGAAACCAAACTGATGAAATAAGACCGAAAGTCGTGGTTCAGTTTGGTAGTGTTTTAATAATCAAATTGAGCGATGTTAAGCTCTGGCTTGTCCGATTGATGGGGGCGACTCATCCCTAAGCTTGGGGACTAAAATAGAATGCCACAAATGTTAGGCTTACTAGGGGTTAGCTAAAATGATGGCGGATTTTGGTTTATGGTTCGGTCATATAGGTAAGGGTTGGTATTACGGTGTTGTAGTGGAACACTGACAACGGAATTGGTCCGGGTTGAGTTTAAATTTGGAGAAACAGGACAAAAAGAGAAAATTTCTAATTAAGATTGCCGAAATTACCTATGGACGTAAGACGTTGGAGGTTTCGTGGACGAATGAATTCTAGGTTAATAAGTAATTGTTGGGAGCTCCAGGCAGAATACCAAGCGAGCTCGAGCCGTTACAATTGACGTCAAATATTAAGTACAGACATTTCATAGCTATATATTGTTACAACAATTGATCAAATAGCATGAATATTAATTTTGAAGTGACAATGGGTCATTACAATTTGACGTCATGTGGATCTTGGGCTTGGCAAATTTCCCAAATAACGTCATCAGCGTAACCTTGCTGGGGTGGTATAATTTCAATGTTGAAATCCAGAATTAAACTCGCAACAATGCTTCCGTTGAGACGTTTACTTGGCTTGCAAATAATTTTCCTGAAGGCTGGTAAAAAATGTACGACTGTAATTTTCATATATGAAGTTGTGACTGAAGCCTGCAATTAAATGAATTGCTAACTTCAAAATACATTTTTTTTTAATTTCTTGCATGCAATTTTCAATACGATCCGTTATTTTCAATATGATTCGTTATTAACTCTCAAAGCAATAGTGCCCGCTGCTTGGGGCCCAAAATTCTGTAATAGCATGAAATTTGGTATGGATGCACATGAAGGATAACTGGGGAAAATAGCAAGTTCTAAACCCCCGAGAGGGGGGGGGGGTTATCCCCCTCCCCCCCCCAAAAAAAACCGTTTTTTTGCTCGCCTTAACCGTCAACAAATCAAAAGCATAATGTGAAGCAAAAAAATTCAACACGTAATTATGGACGAGAAAGATGATGTACTGTACATCTTTTATAGGTAAAAGCAACCATTGAACCACAAAATCGTATATTGCAAGTTTACCATCCTTAATTTGCAGCAGCAATCCTTTGTTTATTTGGTTGTCATAGTGACCTTTGGTTTCTAAGTTCTCTAGCATGCTTTCGAATAGCCCGATATAGACATACTTTGGATTTTCTGAAAGGTGGGGATTTATTCTTTCCATCAATCCTAACCGAAATTGTTTAACTTAGATAGGGAACGTCCTGCGCCCATTTAAAGGTGAAGAGGTTAAGGCATAGCAGCGAAAACGTATGTAGATTTTCGAATTCAAAGTGCTCTTGCAAGCCCTCTAATAGCCCGAAGTGGACCTGTTTAGGATTTTGTGAAAGGTGGAGATCTATTCTTTTCACACAGGGAGATAGTAATGGGTACTTATCCGGTGTGCCCTAGCCCCAGACGGATCCAAGGCAAAAACAACAATTATCTGTGGAAGGGGGTCAACAGCAACTAAAAAGCCTGACAACGAGGAATTTAGAAATTTAGACCATGAGCATATGCGCTTCAAATTCGGTATGCTTCAGCTAGAGACACCTTCAGGGCGTCTGTAAATAAAAGATCATGTAAAAACTGAACAGGTAATGGAAAAAAAAAGTTTAAAAGTGGTATTTATTTAACAGGTTCCAATCGAGTTTATCAGTTATAAGCTCGAATGCAATCTGTTTACTAAATACCGTTTTTATTATCAATCAACGATATCGCTTTCTTTCCAACCATAAATCATTGCCTACCACCATAGCTCAGTAGGAATAGTGTTCGTTCTGCATGCAAGTGATACGGGGTTCAAGTCCTTGTACTGGCAATTTTTTTGTGGCAGTTATTAAATTTTAGTAAGTGAACGATGGGGCTCCTGTAGTGAGACGGCAAGAGAATGTTAACAACGGTGATTACTGCCGGCTACCTGGTACGGTTTGAGGTGTCCAAGCTAAGGACGTGGTTCAAGAGGTTCAGGCAGTCTGACATTTAAGTCCAAAAGGCAACGTAAATAGGTTTGCATCCGTATTCCCTTGCACCCTGTCTCAGTTCACGGCGTTGGAAGCTCGACTTTTGTAGGGCGACAAGGCTGAGCTAGGCACTTTACTGTGTGACCTGCTTTCCCCGGGTTCCTCAGGTTACTCGGGTGTTGTTCCCCCCTCGGCCCTCACCCCTTTTCTTTCTTTTCCTTGCCTCTTCTTATTTTCTGCCCCCTGAGCATCCGTCCCCTCCCCCTTGGACTGTCTGTTGAGGGCAGGGTATGAGAGCATAGTGTGTCAGGCCTGTTGACGGCCTTTACCTGTTGTTCGCTGTTCCTTGGGGCTGTTCCTGTGTTCCAGCTGAAGTCAGGGTGCTGGCTTGATGTAGGCTCTATCAATTTGGCAGTCGGTGTAGCGAGTGTAAGACTGTGCTTAGGTTCAGTTTGATTTAGTATTGGTTAAGTTAGAGTGAGTGCAGGGTTTGTAGACCTCTTAGGCTCAATAAAAAAAACAATCAGGAGCAAAACAATCAGAAAACAATAAGGAGCAAAATGTACATACATCTCTTGAGGGTGCCACTATTTTGGATGACGTCACAATATACATATTAAATTAATAAATGATAATAATCGTAATAATACTGTTCACCATACATCAAAACCGATATTGCCCTCCAAAAACTAAAACCGAACCTAATGGCCACCATTTTGTTTTGCTCACATATGGGACGCTGCAATTTTTATTATTAATAATGCACTGGTACCAGATGTGACGTCCGACCGACTTCTAGTCTGAGGTGTACGTTTTTACTACGGTGAGGACTTGCAGAAGCTTATCATACATAGCAAATGGCACAACTCCAGATATATCTTTTTCCGTGAACTATCTTGCTCCACATTCTGCATAGCCCTAAGGTACCAGGTAGCATTGTTTGTTCATCAACCCCGATGACACAGGATTTAAAGTTTTTGCCGATTCAAATCATGCCAGTAACCCCCAGCATAGACGACCTACGATTGGAATTGATGCAAATTATGGCGGGATACCTTTTTCTGGTATTCGAACCGTCAAAATCTAGCTCGCGTTCGTCAATGGAGTCTGAGTAGACGGCAATCTCTCAAGCCGTTCAAGAGGCACTCTGGATCCAGGAGGTACTCCAAGAAACAAGGTTTATTAAACCATTGCATTGAGAATTTCCCTGACCGAAATTTGCTTACTTGATCGTGTACTAAATTCGCCCAATCACAACCGACTTACAGTGATAATCACGCAGTAGCTACTGCGTGATTATCACTGTAAGTCGATGTTCAGGTTAATTATCTAGAATAACTACTATTCAAGCTCGCGACTTAGTTCACCTACCTATCGATTCCTTTTGTCGTAAAACGTGCGAGAATCATAACGGAAACGTGCGCAAACGCCTATTTATTTTTTTAAAAATTATTAAAACACGGTAAAACGCTACTCACAACACGCTAGAAGCGGCCGCTATTCAACGCGATGACACCGCAACATAGAAAACCTGATTTCGACCAGAACATCGGCAAACGGAAATTACCTTCATTTGCGACGCAATAGCTGAAGCAGACGAGAATTGTACGCTTATATTTTATTTTTATACCAATATTTCTTTACAGTATGAAACACTGTCCGCAGGGGCGCGCTTCGCGCGCACTATTATAACATCGAGAATTTGTGTAATCAGAAATAGTATGACGCAAGCATTTGTGAAACAAGGAACAAATTATGTCACTTCCTTGTTTCACAAATGCCTGCGTCATACTTTTTCTGATTACACCAATTCTCGATGTATATAATAATGCGCGCGAAGCGCGCCCCTGCGTATTGTGATTCCGGCCCCAAATATCACTGTCTGCCTTGGAAAGAGAAATTTTCGTTTAGTAAAGTTCTGGGCGAAATCGGGTTTTCTATATGTTGCGGTATCATCGCGTTGTATGGCGGCCGCTTCTAGCTTGTTGTGGGTAGCGTTTTAACGTGTTTTAATATTTTTTCTTAAATAAATAAGCGTTTGCGCACGTTTTCGATATGATTTTCACACGTTTTACAACGAAAGGAATCGATAGGTAGGTGAATTAAGTCCCTAGCTTGCATAGTAGTTATTCTAGATAATTACCGATGTTCATTGGCTAAATTTAAAACTAAATCAGTTAGGCAATATCCTGCAGTTTTCATTGGTCGACGCAGCGTAAAGCTAAATCGTGCAAAACACATCGAGCGCTTTTCAGAAGTTGATACGCTTTTGGCACTCACTCGCTTCAAACATTAAACAGTTGACACGTTACGATAAGTTTGTTGAATTCATTTCAAATAAAGGTAAGTATTTTCCTACCAAAAACAATCCGGAAGGCCTTTCTCTCGAAATACTCACTGTGTCGTTCGTTTCCGTAACCTAGCAACACCTGCAGCCACACGTAGAATCCGGCGGCGAAGCTCGTCGTTAGCCGCACTGGGTCGTTAGGCCTAACGTTAACGTAACCTAGCAACAAATTCTCAGCACCGTTTTGAAATTTATTAGGCTCCACTACAGTACGTATTTGATTGTTTTTTTTAAATTTACTCTTGCAATTTTAGAAAAAAATAAAATTATGTACTGCATTTATTAATTTAATATTACGGAATTGTTTAAAGTAAAAAGTATGGAGGTGTGCGCCAATGAAAAATTCTTCAGCGGCGGCGAATATCAATTTTATTCCTTGCGGCCGTAGTGCCAATCGGCGCGCCGATATTTGGACGGCAGTGCGACTTTTATAAAAATTTTTAAATGTTGCATACGAAATTTAGAGTGCTGAATACTGAAATATGACGTGAAATTCTCTAACTAAATACCCCACGAGCTATTGGAAATTAATAAATTTTTACAACACTCGTGTTTTGGCCCATTAAACTCACTTGTGCTATTTATTGGCAGATAATTTCCCTCGTGCTACGTACTCGGGAAATTAATGAATTACTAAATAGCACTCGTGAGTTTATGGGGGCCAAAACACTGGAGGTGAAAAAATTATCTGATAATTTCCTTAGCTCTTGGGATATTACGTTTGAGTATATCCCACCTGCTATCATGGTGGAAGGTAGAGGAGCGGGGTATAATCGACCTAGTGTGGTATAATCACCCGATTATACACCGGGATATAATCGGTGTGATTATACCCCAGTACCTTTTCGTTGTGCGCATGCGCACCGAGCTAAGCTTAAAACGGACGCCAGATGCGGCTTTTGACTCGCATATATACCAGCTAGAAAACTCGACGTATTCATTACGATTTTCGTATTTTAACATCACACTTTATAAGTTTTTAGGCTAGTATATTATAATTTTTCTTCAGCGATCTATTGACATAAACAATTATAATTTTTTACCGTATTAGTCTTAGTTTTTCGATACCATGGTAATTATTAGCAACCGATTAAAAATTAGTATAGGAACACTCACAGCGCCATCTCTCGACGGATTTCAGCAATGCGTAGTTGATGCGGCGTGTTTAATGTGAGAAAGTCGCCGACGCAGCATCGTCTGTAACTTCTCGTTGGAGACAAATAATTTTATGAACTGATAAACTAATAAAACGTAGCATTACGTTATAAATGTTAATAATAACACAAAGAATGTTTAGTCATTTTGTTATTATTTATTTTGAATTGGGATATACTCCAGTAAAACAGCCCTCTAGCTTTTGTGGATAATACGGCTAAAAATGTTTTCGCACTCAGCCTGTAACCAGACTAAAACTAACTCATGCTAATTAATTTGAAATTATACCCCTCGCGCTACGCGATATACGGGATATAATTACAAAATAATTAGCATTCGTTAGTTTTAATGTCAGGTTACAGGCTTCGTGCAAAAACAATAGCCGTATTATCCACAAAAGCTCTAGGGCTATTACTACTGATTATATCACAACCCAAGCAGACCTCACCGCTAAGCTTATCAAGCCACAAAACTGTGTAAGCCCGTTACTTCTTACAAACAAAATGAATGTGTTATTTTCCAGTTAGTTCTTTTTCCGGGACATCCAGTTTTCACTGTATAGTCTTGATGAGCCATTACGTCATCAAGTGACTTCGAAACGATCACGACTATAGGAAGGAAGTTGTTTTCCACTGCACATGGGCAAAAGAAGATTTCCACCTCATAGAAGTGTCCAGGTGATAACCGCCCAGAACTACCCGAGACGTCACTACAGATCTGGCTGCCTACCGTAAAGAAGAGCCTATTTTTGTCGATTATTTTCTGAATTTGATTGCTATTTAAAATGTAACGTGTTCTCATTTATAATGGGAATAAATTCCCTGTAGTTCACTTCTGGCCCCAAGACTATTTTTATTTTCCTTTTTAAAAGATCCAATCTTTTGCCTCTATCACTTTCACCTAAATTCTTGCTTTCACTCGTGTCAGGACTTTTCGCCTGTATCTCGTTACCGAAACAATACTATTTGCTGAGGGAAAAAACAAGTTCTTCCAACCGTGTTGTAAATTTTTCCAATAAGCAATTGTACAGTGAGCATAAAAACATTTTAATAAGAGTGAAACATCTGAAATACCGCCAAGGAAAAAATAAAGAGATATTAGTATTAAAAACGCGTAAGCGTGTAAAATACGGATGCAAGCCTTAACAAAACTTAATGCTCTAAAGGAACTCATAGAAGAAAAAGACATGTAAGCCGTCAGTGTCACACTAATACTTGTAAAAGAAGCTCCAGCTTGTTTGGGGTGCTGGATATTCTTTTACACGTATTAGTACGACTTACATTGAATAGATTTGTCTTGACTTGGTTTACTAAATGTTTTTAACTTTACGTTAGCCTAGGCCTACATGTTTTTTTATTCGGATTACCGTTTGTTTTTAACTAGGACTCGGTTAAGTGGATGTGTTTCACGCCCTTCTCTGTCCTTGCAGAAAATATTTTTATTATTATATAATTATTATTATTACTATTATTATTATTATTATTATTATTATTATTATTATTATTATTATTATTATATTGTTGAAATCGTGGTTTTTCCATATGGTGTCTCGCGCTCATGTCGATTGTGGCATGTCAAAGATCCTGGGTTTCCGCTTGGATGTCCCCAGTTAAATTGTCCCTCCCATCGTCGTGAGGCAGAACCCAGTTTGGGTTCGTGCTTCCTGAAAAGGTAAAAAAAAAAATACACGATGTCCGATTCTATACTGAAACAATCAGAAATAATCCCTCCTCCCCACCCTTTGAGGCTATCTTACTTTCGACAAAGGTGCAGCTGCTGCATACCTAAATCCGTCACTGGTGTTCCCATTCCTACAAGTTTATGAACTGCTTCGATCAAGTCAATCTCGCGAAGCAAATAAGGGGACCAAACAGGGCTGCCGTACTACAGAATCGGCCAAACATGCACCTTTTAAAAGCCTGCAGCGCTTGAAGGTGCACCGCAATTACATATTGTGTACCACAGTTTAACGTTCCTTTTGCAGTACCTTCTGTTTGTTTTTTTTATTATAGTTTGCCTGTAATTTTTTTTATTGTGTATGTCAACCTTCTGCCCCCCCCCACCCCCCACCCCCCATTCTCTGCATTACGGTGTTATACCAAGCGATAAGTCCTGAGTTTTCCGCTCAAATTTCTCCAGGTAAATTGTCCCTCTCATCGTTGAGAGGCAGATAACCCAGTTTGTGTTCGTGTTCTAAAAGCAAAAGTTTGCAACAACGACCGCGCATGCGCAGTGATTATTACTCAACTAGCTTGGAAACTATTAAGATGGCTCTAATAGCCCATGAAGGTTCAAAGAGCTTTGTAGCGAGCGTTAACCGCTTCACGTCACCTGCCTGCCTGCTAATAGCCGGTTCAAAGGGTTTTACCGAGCGTTAACCGCTGCTAATAGTCTGCATCTACGAAGCAAATAAGTTTTTAGCATATCAAAAACCAAAACTGGTAAAAGGGGCCGCCAAGTTCTGAATGGTTCCGTCCTTCATAGGAGTGATATCAACACCCAAACATTCGCCAAGTTAATTGCACCGCTTTATAGTTCGAAGGTTACATGAAAACTAGAACATTGCTACTGAAGAGTAGCAATGTTCAAGTTTTCATTTAGCGTCCAAAATATTATTCAGTGCAATTAAGTTGGCGATTGTTTTGTTGGGTTGATATCACTCCTTTGAAGGGCCGAATCATTCGGAACTTGACGGCCCATTTTACCACTTTTGGTTTTTGGTATGATATCACTCCTTTTTTGTTATTGTGTATTGACTCAAGTCCACTACCGTGCAGATGCGTAATAAAGTGCCACGTCAACAAGAAATTGGTTTTCAACAATTTGCTACTACCTTTTGCGTATAGGCCGAACCATTATCAACTTAGTCACCTCATTATATGTTTTTGGTTTGGCTTTAATTTTGTTGTAATTTGTTTTATTTAGTTAGTTTAGGTGTGTTGATATCACTCCTTTGAAGGACCGAACCACTCTCAACTTGGTGGCCTCTTTTGTTTATTTTGCTTTGTTTTTACAGTTTGTTTATTTTTCATGAATTGAACTTGAATACCATTTCTTTGGCAACGTTGTTTACATTTATCGTGATACACAAGGCACGCACGTCATATACACGTTTTCATTGTCCGAACTTTGGCCGTTCAATGAGAGACGATGCCGACAATACTAACAATGGTTATAACAATATTTTCGTACTTACGCGCCCTCCCACGCCATCCCCGTTACACCTCCAGGCTCCAAATCATAAAAAATACGCAGTTCGTATTGTACTGCACCCATTCGTCTAATTTTATAGCTGGAAGCCTTCCCGATATCTCGGTATCGCCCTATGTGATTTAACATGGGGATGAGCGGACTAGCTAGCTAGTAGTAACACATTTTCAACATTATTGAGGGTCAGATTTTGCATTGAAAGTAGCTTAGCTGGTATTCCTACACGAGTTAATTTTTGTCAGGTGGGTCATTGCTCTCGATTGATTTCAACACAATTTAAGCTTTTGTACTGCATTATTATTTTTCCCAAAGTATATACCTGAAATATACCCAACTCTGCTTCAGGATATTAGACACTGACTCTATGGCGTCGCGCTACAATGATTTACAACCTCGACAATTGAATTGATGTGATGTTTGTTGCCTAACTTTTAAGTAAAGGCAACCTTTGAACCCCAAAATCGTATTTCAAGTTTACCATCCTTAATTTGCAGCAGCACTCCATTGTTCGTTTGGTTGTCATAGTGACCTTTGGTTTCAAAGTTCTCTTGCATGCTTTCGAATAACTCGAAATAGACATACTTTGGATTTTCTGAAAGGTGGGGATTTATTCTTTCCATCAATCCTAACCGAAATTGTTTAACTTAGCTAGGGAACGTCCTGCGTCCATTTAAAGGTGAAGAGGTTAGGGTATAGCAGCGAAAACGTATGTAGATTTTTCGAATTCAAAGTACTCTTGCAAGCCCTCTAATAGCCCGAAATGGACCTGTTTAGGGTTTTCTCAAAGGTGGAGATCTATTCTTTTCACACAGGGAGATAGTAATGGGTACTTATCCGGTGTGCCCTAGCCCCAGACGGATCCAAGGCAAAAACAACAATTATCTGTGGAAGGGGGTCAACAGCAACTAAAAAGCCTGACAACGAGGAATTTAGAAATTTAGACCATGAGCATATGCGCTTCAAATTCGGTATGCTTCAGCTAGAGACACCTTCAGGGCGTCTGTAAATAAAAGATCATGTAAAAACTAAACAGGTAATGAAAAAAAAAACTTTAAAAGGGGTATTTATTTAACAGGTTCCAATCGAGTTTATCAGTTACAAGCTTAAGTTTTAAAATGTGTAGTAAACAACTATGTCCAATACAAATATAGAGAAATAAGGCAATTGACCCGAGTAACATTGATTCACTCACGTTTCTAAGAAGTGAAACAAGAAAACCCAACTCATAGTAAGTAGTAACACAAATTACAAAGATATAAAGTTGTTGACGGTTACATTGATTCACGCAGATACAGAATGTTAACACTACAACTCTGGAATGATCCTAATACACAACTGTCACAAAGAAAAGAAAAAGTACAAACATGTTACCGTTTGTTTACGAACTGAAACCTTGCAAAAAACACGCACTACACAAATCTTTGTTTTATCATTTAACTGTTTGACTTTGTGGGGGAATTGTATGTCTTCACATAATCGCCTTGAGTGAAGCGAGACGTGGCCGAATGAGCGAACGTTAGGGAGCGACTCGACTAGTCCGGGTTTTAAAATTGTAACAAGCTACCAAATCATTGCAAAGATTTTTATTTTTTTACTTTTAAGGTTGAATACAACCGGCATAGCTTCTACTTCACACATGCTTTGCACAGACAAAATTGGTTAAAACACCTTTATAAAACAAATAGTTGAGTTGTAGAGAGCGGTGTATAAAAACGGTTGAACCTAACAATTCACAATTTCAAAGACGTTCAGACTTTGATTATTTCCAACATGTATGTTTACTCAAAATCAAAAGTTGGAAGTCGTAAAAATTTGTCGATGCTCTTGGGGGTTTCTTGTTTCACCTATTTTAAGAATTTTTTTTCTTTAAGAGTCGAAAATAAAAAAAAACTCTAGCAACCTCTACAGCACACACCTTGTTAGTCGTTAGACGAATTAGGAACACTGACTCAGAGATTTGTTGAGATAGCTAACCAACAATTTTAGTTGCGTTTTGAATACAAGTTAAACCTACACATGACACTATAGCTCGTACCCCAAAACTGTTCGTATTTTACCACGAAGGAGAAGAAAACCAACTAATGCTTTAATGTAAAGCCACTCAATCCATGCAAACACTTCCTAAGAATCGTGACTGAATTAATGTAACCACCCCAGAACTACAATGCATTTGGAATTTTTGGGTAGTACTATACTTTACGTGGGGTTTTCTTGTTTCATTTATTTTATTAATTTTTTTTCCCCGTTACAACCTATTCAGTACAGATTTTTTCCTCGGCTTCTTATCGCTTCTCTGTCTGATGACCCCTTACTTGACGGAACGGCTGCAGAACGTTAAGTGAAAACGCTCTGGTTTGAATGTAAGTTAGACCTAAGCGTGTATCCAAAGCTGTTCGTGTTTTAGCACAAAAAAGAAGAGAACCTGCTGATGACTTTACGTAAACACTAAGACCTTCACTGTTGCTCAGTTCTTAGTCGTTTCGTTAAAAAATCCATTAGTACTAATTCAGGATCTAACCATACAGTTTACGATCTTGATGAAAAGTACACCGTATCTGAACGAATTTCAAGTTAACAACTAACCGAAACCTAGGCGGATTATTTTAGACTTCGCAGTAGCTTGTCATGCAGTTTGAACCAACGGAAAAAAGAAAAAAAGCAGTTGGAACCTCTCAAACGACTAAAGATTTGAGAGCCCAAATTTGGGCAATGAACACGACACATCAACGAATAGCATTTATCCCTTGCATGTCGCAGCGGATTACGCCCCTCCTAACGGTATCGCTTGGGTATCGACTGGAAGGGAAGCGACAGCGAAGATAGTTGTATTACTTACTTTTTTTTGGCACTTATTACAACTTGTTCCGATGTTAGAAACCTTCCAAATGATAGTCAGACTGTGAACGCGCAATATGACCACTTCGATATCACTTCTTTACAGGGCACACCTTCTTATCCCCTTTGCCAGAAACTCCCGGGGATTCCCTATAGCCACCAGTTTTCCCTTCAGAGAACTGGTGGTGGATTGTTAGTTCTTACAGTTACCCCTCCGCTACTTCCCCAGGCTTCACCCACATCCTGCCGTCTCAGTTAACACTACGTTTGTCTTCGACTTGCATGACTATTTCACCTGGCGCCGCTCCGTCATAACTCATACTGTTCGTACATGCTTTAAAGGTCTAATCTCGTGTTTTTTCTTATTTTTCAGGTCCATTTTGAAGCCTGCTCACATCCCTACCCTATCCTATCCTATCCTACACTTTTCCCTACACTTTTCCCTACACAACTAATGGAAGACTCTAAAATGTTGCTAAATTTGTTAACAATAAAAGTCCGTCGTGTGTTGACTCACAGCCACCTAGTGTAAAGGCCGTATCATCTTTGCCTTCAACAATGCTCCGCAAAACGGCGAATCAAATAACGAAGCGGCAAGTTTGCCAAGTGGCGTCATCTGTTGACAGAATTTGGAACCCTGGTCGGTTAGTTTGAAATTTCGCCGCTTGGTGTAGAGATGGCAGCACCTAGCAAACTTGCGCTTCCTTCTATGTCAATGGTTGATTTTACTTGCCTAATTTGTCTTGATCTGATCCGGCCTTTACTGTAGGTGGCTGTGGTTGACTTCGTTTATCTTTTTCTGTGGCAGCTGGAACTTGTTAACTTGTGCTAAAATTACTTTTGGTGTGGGTAGATTTGACGTCGCATTTTGGATTATCAACCTTCGTACAGGACAGTTGTTGTTGCCAGTAGTGTTATTCAACTGTGACTTGTTACATTCGTTTTAGTTACCAATAAAGGACCTGTATGCTATTTTTTTTACATCATTAGATAACTTAGTAGTTCGTAGTTTGGAACAAAATGGTTTGTTCTAAGCTATTTGGTCTAGCTCTTGCCCTAACTTTACTCTGAGATGTAGGAAAACTGTTTGGTCGTCAGGCTAGAAACACACAAAAAAATATTCAAGAAAGTTCCCTTTTAGACGTACTGACTGATGTTTAAAAGGTCTACTTCCTTTCCTATCAAAAATAAAATCTTTTCCTTTCCACTTGTAAGGGTTTCTACTTTTTCAACGTTTGTAAACTGTCAGCAAAGGAACTATGAAAAAAAAAACCGTTCAAAGCGATGAAAATACTACTACAAAAACTTACCTGCTCTAAACAGCAGCTAAAATGTAATGAAGTATCTAAAATTGGCACAAATGTACTCTAATAGGGCTTATTTTCAACTGAAAAACCTTGTGCTTTGTACGACAATAACACATACAAAAAAATGCTATCTTTTTTATTAACTATACGTCTCGGCGTCTTACTTGCAAGCTAGCCTGGCGTGATCTGTGATTTCCAGATATATTTCCCCTCTGAGAAAGTAAATGTTCGGATATCCTATTATCTTTATCGTTGACATTTTAGTTTTCCTATGGATCTAAATAAAGAAACGAAACCCTCCTTTAATGGTGTTTAGCCTACACACAATACTAATAACGGAAAAAGTAAATAGGCCTACCTTCTCTTTCTGTCAAATGTTGTTTGAATTCCTTCGTGTCCTGCTTTTGTTTTGCTTTTTCATTGTAAAGTACATATCTGTCACTTTTAGCCCGTTGAACTGTTGTTATGGTCTACCACATTTTACGTTGTTTCAGTTGGAGCATCTTTTTTTTCACCCTCTGACGAATCCTGCACCTTAGAATATTCTATATTCGTTCATTGGTCCACACATTTGTACCACAGCTGGTTGACTGTAGGCTAACCCATGACATGTTTTCAACCTATAGCATCGTAGTCGTGACGTACTTAAGACTCCACTCATTCATTTTTAATACGACATTCACGTTTTGAACAAACGATAGCCAAGCGATACCGTTAGGAGGGGCGTAATCCGCTGCGACATGTAAGGGATAAATGCTATTCGTTGATGTGTCGCGTTCATTGCCCAAAAAAAGATTACGTTGTGATAAAAGTCACACGTGGCCGCTTTGAGTGTCTTGAGTGTCTAGTCGGCTTGCTTGCTAGTCCTCTCCTGTCAATCATCTCTGAGACCTAACACCATTCTTCATTAATCCTACAGGTCATGTTTAAACACCTTGACCATTAAAGAGTCTTACCGTCTGGGAAAAATAAAACCCTTGATGTTCCCCCAAGAACAACAACAAGCCAACTGATAAGTCTCTTTAATCCCCCATATACGTGACAATGATATCGAACCTTTGTTATCCCGTTTCCCGACCTAATTGTCTTCTGCTCATGCGCGAAAAGTAATCCTAGTAGTCAGGCGACATAATCTGTCACAAATGCCGATAAGTGTATGTATGTGTGTGTTCTGCCTGATTAGCGGTGGGAATTGTTTTTCAGGTCTCAAATAACCATTCTCTCTCGTCGAAGCAGTTGTCAACGAGTTTTGCTTTTCAGCATGTTTCACGGATTATCAACGTGGGTGTGGGGAGAGGAAATGTATGGCTATCGCGTGACCCTCTTTGGGGGAGGGATCTAAAGCACTCATTGGTTGATTCGACTTATAGTTTACCCCTTGAAATTTTGAAGACTTTATTCTCCTGGTCTGTCTCTAGGCTACAACATGACTTCGACTGTTGAGGTATGTACATTTTTATGGTTTGAGTGGTGCGTTTTAAAACATTTTATTAACACTTTTTCCTTTGCCAAAAGGAACCAGAGGTGACTTTAATAGAAGAACGTGGGCCTTGGGGGGTCTTCGTACGTCCTTCGTATTACTTTTATCATTTTCCAGCCCCGCATATTAGTCGGTTTTTTTTTTTTGTTTCTCTACCTTTAGCTAGTTGGAGATATTCAGGGCTTAGCCCTTTCACAAAAGCTGCTTCAATACAGTCTGCGTGAATGTTTTCAACGTGAATTAGCATTTCATCAAGCTTTAAGAGCTAATTTGGAAGAAGCG
Source organism: Lithobius niger (assembly GCA_023313725.1). NCBI lineage: Eukaryota > Metazoa > Arthropoda > Chilopoda > Lithobiomorpha > Lithobiidae > Lithobius > Lithobius niger. Next base: position 86,555 of record JAHWFP010005624.1, read on the forward strand.
GACATCATTGTACTGTTTTAAAGGACCAACGTCTGCCTGTTTTTTTTTTTGACATCCATTTTCGATCACCTCTTATTTATTAAGCTTTATTTTTGCTTTTTACTTTTCGTTTTCGGCTATTTTAAGTCACAGTGTCGCATATATAACAAATTTCTATATATCCACTAACATTCAGTGACTATCTTTGAAAATCATACCTACGTTCTAACTAGTCGTTCATAGGTCAAAATTATGAATGACGAATGTGATAAAGCAACTTTTAACGCGACTCGTACTGCTCTCTCTTACAACAATATTAACTTGCGTTGCTTTTTCACCATCAGTCTGTATACCTCCCCATTGGTGTCATTTGGACGTTTTTTCATGGAATAGAGTATCGAACTTGACATTTTTAAATCACTCGTATATCGGTGCGAAGCTCTTAGGCCTACAAAACCTAACAACTGCGTACATATTCAAGCCCCACAGTTATTTTTTGATACCCTATTCGGTGAAAAACCGACTAACATACAGATGCGTTCTAACAGAGACACGGAAAAATGATTAAAGCACTATGAATTATGCTAGACTTCTTACTAAGAACTGGCTATAGAGACCGCTTGTCACTAATAGCCCTTCACCTTTCCCTATACATTGATATAAAAACCTTTCATTTTCTACCCTTAACCGGGCCAACACACCTCAAGAGGAAAACAAGAGCCGGGCCAGCTCAATACACAGCTTAAGTGGGCAAACAGAACGCTGGCAACAGGTCGGCTAAGCACTCGAGTCAACACGAGCGGAAGGAGGGAAAACACGTTCCTCTTTCCTAGTTACCCACTGACCGCGCAGGAAAATTGGTAATTGCCCACACTCGCAACTCCCAACTACCGGGAATCAGTCAAGGGGCTTAAAGACAGGGGTACACACCGTCGAAAACTCATAGATGCATGCACCTACCCCGCCTGAAACTCAAAGAGGGTACTCAATTGCCATCACTCCCAATACTAAGCTGGCATAATACTAGATGATTTAGTTAAATATACTACTTGTGGTGCTGCATGCCGGTGACAAGATGGGCCAAGTGGAGACCTAAGTGGAGTGTTCGTCCGGTGACGTACGTTCGTACATGGGTAGTTACGGTGCAGGTGGTGTACAGTGGGTTTGCTGTTTTGTGCGGTGTGTGCTTGGTTTGTTCGACGTAGTATTAGGCATAGTATTAGACATGGTATAGGGTAGCTTTGGGGTGCATGGCATTTGGCCGCGGCCACAAATAAAATTCTTAATGGACATGGGTCAAGGCTCGGTTGAATAAATTGAATTGAATTGAATTGAGCTCGAGTACTATGTGTAAGCTGATCGCGGTCTCTGTGACGTTTGATGTTGCTTTTGATCTGGCTTTGCCGTCCTTTGCGATCTGAACGGATTCCTGGGCTAGTCTTTGGTCAGTTCGGGCAGCTGTTCATGCGTTGGATCTTAGGGACCAGCTCATTTACACGATTTATAGGAAGCTGTGGGTTGTCTGCCAAGTGAGTGTGGTTCCTCTCGGATTGGTGAGAGGGCATGCGGGTGACGCAGGCAATGTCCAAGCGGACAGTTTAGCTAAAGAAGCCTTGCGGACTGGGGCTCCTGTTTTTCTGGTTTCGTCCGTGAGGTCTATGAGACTCATCCTTCAGTGTTAGTCTCACCATAGGTGGGAGGAGGAGTGGAGCAAAGCTAGCACGTGTCGTGCTCTTTTTCCGTCTCCAACCGTGTTGTGCCATCTCCTCAGTTCTGGATGACTTCCCGCTCTGGGCCACAAGGATCCTGGCTAGGCTGCGTACCGGGCATTCTCTGCTTTCTGCTCATCGTTTTAGGCTAGGCTGGACAGGATCGCCGCTTTGCACTGTGTGCATGTGCGACATGACGGTCGACCACTTTCTCTTTTTCTGCTGGGTGGGTCGTCACGCACCCGAATTCGCATCTACTTCTTTCTTTGGCTGGCGGGCCAGGACCGTGCCGTATGGGAGGCCAAAAATAACTAACAGGGGCGCCAAATTCGCGTGTTCAAATTTAGAAAAAAAAATTCTTTTTTTAAAAATTAGCCTACTTTAACTGATTAGCGATTATAAAAAAGGTAATAAACCCCAAAAAATTTTACCAGAATTCATCAACTAGCCGTAACCGTTGTCAAGGTCAGATATTTTATTCCCAATAGCCTTAAATCCCCACCCCACTTCAGTAGCAAGCCAACTCATGCCTGTTACGTGTGTAAGAACCCTCGGTATGGAGGAAGCGATTAGTAAAAACGTGAGCAAGTTGCAGTAGACAGTATGTGACTAGCACATTTTCCACTGATAAGCAAAAGGACTCGAGGGCGCAGGGACGGACCAAGAAATAATTACGTGCAGAAGTCGACAAAAAAATGGAAGAGCATCTAAGGAAAATTTGTAAAAAAAAAATAAGGCACCGTGTTTATACAATTAATAGTTTTATGTATTTTCCCTGGACTGTGTACGTCGCCCTAGGATTGCATACGTAATTTTACTTTGGGGTTTTATGACCTTAAAATTATTACTCGATTACCAAATATCAGCTTAATGATTTAATTATTTTCTCCCTGGCTTTCTCTTAAAATGGTTTGTGTAGTTAGGACTCCGCTTTTCGGATATTTAGTGATTTGACCAGTTGGTTCTCATATTATCGCCCCTGCGGCATCAATAGTTATTTTTAGAAAATTGCCGTGTGCCCATCAAATTGGGACAACTTGTTATTTTTTCGGGTTTGACTGTTTTGGCAAAATGATACCATCGGTACAAATATCGAAGATATTGCTTCAATCAGCAACAGACCTAACTAAAGAGGCTTCATATCTGCAATGTTTGTCATGAATTACAATTGCAAATAACTGACAAAAGAAAAAAATCAAATAAACTATAGTTCATAGAATACAAATTTGGTTGTAGTTTACATTTTGAGACTACAAAACTGGTATAAAGGAAGCCGTCAAGTTTCCAAAAAGGATCGGCCTTTGAAAGTAGTGATATGATTCAACCAGGGAAAGGCTGCCAAGGTTAATCCTATTAGCCAAGTTAATCGCACCGACTAATCGTTCGAAAGTTAAATGAAAACTATATTATTGCTACTCACTGCAGCAAATCTTCAAGTTTTCATTTAACGTCCAAAGTATTATTCGGTGAGATTAACTTGGCTAATAAGATCAACATGGCGGCCTTTCCCTGGTTGAATTATATCACTACTTTCATAGGTCATCAATGCAGTTAGAGTTGGTTTGCGTCGGGAGAGGAGGGGGGGGGGGGGCAGCCGAAAATGCGACTATTTCTTAGTCCATGATGTGAAGCCATTCAAATAACTTTTCGACATTTCTCTCCCAGACAATTCGGTTCCAAAATTAAACGGATAGTGCGATAATTCAGTTGTGTCTAAAATATAACTCGTACGAAAATTCGGTCTCTCAAGAAAAAGATGAACTCCCTGCAAATGCAAATAAGTTGAGTTCCATGATGTACTCTAGAATCTACTTTCATTGCGTTATTGCTTGCATATCTGCCACGTCAGTGCAACCAGAACCCGGGGAAGGGGAACGGGGGTGCTGAACTTCGCACGGGAACGATAAACATCCTAAAACCATGCCAGTCAAAACTGCCGGAAACTCACTGCCGGATTTGAAGAGTAAAACTTTGGGTGTGCTCTTAAATCTATATTGCACCAAATGTCACCAACATTTCTAAGCTTAAGACGACATAACTTGGGACCAAATTGTCGCAGATGTTCCTCTTCTTTTTTTTTACTTTGGGACCAAACTTTTTGCTGCGACTGAATTTTCTGGTTCTGGTTCGAACTGTCTGGCACCCTTCCAAATACGTCATCTTTTTTTTTAAGAGTATAAGTTATTGGTGGGGGGGGGGGGGCGCAAACCTGACAGGGGGCCTCAAATTATGCTTTGCCCCTCCAGATTCGCTGGCCTTGGCCCGGCCCTGTGGCGGCCGCGACGCAACGCAACGACTTGAAGCTGTAGCGATGTATGCCAGGTCTACTGGCCTTCCGCTGTATCCTCTGGCGTTATCCTGTGCTGTGCGTGTTCTCCATGCTGTTTTCTTCGCGTTTTTGTTCCCCTTGTCTTACCCAGTTGGTAGTATGCTAGGGGTTGGAGTGAATGAGTGCTGGCTCTGTATGAAATATGGGTGAAAGGGTGACCGCTGCAGTTGGATTGGTACTGTAGGTTTAGGTGCTGTTCTGGCTTATTGGCAATTTGTTCCGTAGTTCTGTTAGTTCTCTGTTGTTTTATGTACCTGTACTTGAGCATGCGGCCTCGGGCCAGTGCTCATCAGCCACAAATTTCAAATTTCGGTTATCCCTTACAAAACATGGCTATCATTGCCACATGTAATACAAGGCCGCCTCAGCACCACCAAAGTACCGAAAAGAACACGAATCACAAGAATAGTAAATTAAGTACAAAAGGCAAATTACAACCACCACATAAACGATAGACAAAAAACCAGCACAAAACAAAAAACACACGCAAAAAAACAAGTCACATGTACACTATCCAAAAGAGGAAAAGTAGTTCAAAACAGAAGACTGACGGAAAAGGATGGGGGGGGGGGGATAGAAGAAATGAATTTCAAACGATTCAACATTTTCAAAATAATTCGAGAACGTTTCTTCACATGCCCAATGATCTTCAAAGTTTTTCGAAAATCTAGGAAATTTAAGTTGGTTTTAGATGACCTCATCACTCCGTACGAAAGTTCTAAGTTGAGAAATTTCATGTTTTAAAAGGAGAAGTGTAGAAGGAAAAGAGAAGGAGAAGAATATCCTAGTCTTTATCATTCTTCATTTGTGAATAATCCATTTTACTATAAGTAAATGAAAGTGCACTCCAAGACTCTAATAAATAAATAACTAAATTATACTAGCTGTACCCGCCGCACATCTGAGCAAGCGAAAGCGAAAAACTATGCTGGGCAGCATGAAATCAAAACGCCCCTACCTATCCTCCTCCCATTATGTGGTCTGAATCCCTCCTCTCCCGCGGGCACCAGCGGTGTTTGGTCTTGTTAGGAAAGTAAATCGCATTTTCAATGGAGGATACCATTCGTATTAACAGTGTCGCTGCATTGCCTGTTTCTCCGTTGCCAAGCCCGCTATGCAACAACGATCGCGCATGTAGTGATTGTTACTCTGAACTTTGAAACTATTCAACTTGGCTCTAATAGCCCGGCAGCCAGGCTTTTTAAGCCAGCATTATTGTGGCTATTGTTTTCCTATATAAAAGGCATTGTTTTCATCTTTTATGGCCGTTGTTAGGCGTCTATATTGTTAACCGCATCTTATTCTTATTCTTAGTGTCGTCAGCATGGCGAGAAATAAGTAATTATAGAAAAGTACGTGAAGCTTGGTAGGTGTCTCCATCTCTTGATAGCTAAGTGGTGGAAACTAGCAAGGTTTCCAAAGACTGTCAATAGATGGCGATGTGCTTCAAGGGTTGTTGATTTGATTTTTTCTGTGCGCGCAGGGTGATACCACAGAGACGGCCTGTGGTTTAGGGAGCTGTTTAAATGCGCGTAATGAATAATAAAAATAAACAAATAAATGCGAAGTCAGCTCGCGCTTATGGTGGCCATCTGCTACAGCTCTCACCGTAGACAAGAAAAAACGAGTGATAGTGTGAAATCTGGACGCTGAATCAGAATTTAACCATTTGTTTATCGTGTCGATTAGATTGTTTGATTGAGTCCCGAGGTGTATTAATCGCTGCGAGTAACTTTTCTTCTGCTACTACACTTCCCGAGTTGACTCAGATCTGGTCCATCATGGCGTCAATGTTATTTTCTGGTAGCCTAATTTATATTTTGGCTTTTGTCTTTACGACTTCAGCTGAATTTACCTTTAAGGATTGTGGTAAGTATTTGTAGTAAAGTTGAAACCTTATTCATTTTTTTTTTCGTATTACTTAAAGCAGACATGTATACGTTGTCGTTTTCATTAGGGAATCCACAAATGTTAATAAGGCGTTGAATCGTAGAAAGTTAGAGTTGAATGCGATTGTGGGTTCAGAAGATATCATGGAAAAAGACAAAAGAGAGCTCTTTTGGTCTGCTTCACACCTCGCGTCAATAAAAAACAGTTAAAAAGATATATAATACAGTAAAAATAGGTTGTGAAAAATGTATTAATTCGGCTAGGGTGGACATTTGCAGGGATACTTCATTTTGGCACCAGATTAAATAATCAAAAGAGTTCCTAGTTTTTCTGGGGGTGGAACAGTGTTTTTCAGAGGATTGTATCATTTTTAATCGAGACAAATTTAAGTAAATATCAAAATTGCTCAAAAGCTTTGTGTTAGGTATTGTTGAGGTATTGTGAGGTATGGTGCTGCGATTTTTGCGTCTCTGACGACAAGTTCCATCATTAAATTGCTCTAGTACCCGTTCTAATGCTGACAGATGGATGCGATTAGGCGTAAATGAAAGATGTAGATGTATATTTCCATCAAGGGAATTATAATGATGTATATTAATTAGGAACTAACCTACGGCTATTTATCTACATTGCAGTGTTGTGATTTATGCGTCGTTTTACCTCAAGTTCCATCTGTAAACTGCTTCAGTATCCGTTCTAATGCGGATAAATAGATGTAATTAGACTTAAATGAAAAATGAAGATGTATATTTTCCAACAACAGTAATTAAAACGATTTATTTTAATTAGGATGGCTGCTGCAGCAATTTAAAGATAGAACTTGTCGAAAAATGACGCAATAATCATCGCTACAACGTAGATAATCTGCCGTAGCTTAGCTACTAATTAAAGTAAATCGTTTTAATACCCCTTGTTAGAAAATATACATATTCATCTTTCATGTAAGACTAACTACATCTATCTATCTTGCTTAGTACGGCTACAGCAGCAGTTTAAAAATAGAACTTAAGGAAAATAGGCGCAAAAAAAACAGTGCTAGACCTAGATAGATTGCCATAGCTTAGCACTTAATTAATATAAATCATTATAATTACCCTTGTTGGAAAAGTTACATCTTCATATTTCATATAAACCTAATCACACCCATTTATCTTAATTAAAACAGCTATTGCATCAGTTTAAAGATGGAACTTGTCATAAAATGACGCAAAAACACGGCACTACAAACTATTATCTTGAATTCTGGCCTTAGGAGGAGAAATTCGACTTCGCACCGGGCAGTTCGGATTCATTCAGCATGCTCAAGTTAGGGTAAAACCGCACGGTGCCCAAATGTCTCAACACATGCCATTTGCCATATTTTGTGTTTTTTTTTCTTTCTGTCTGGATGACTGAATTTTGTGTTCGGTAGGTAAGGCACCACTTTCCCTATTTTAACAGGAAAAATCCAAGTTTTAAGGGTAAAAGTAGGTCTCACACTACTTGCGTTTCATTTCAATGATATTACATGGTGTTCGAGTACTGAGATGTAACAATAGCGCACACAAATCTTTTGAGCAATTTTGATATTTACCTAAATTTTTCTCGATTTACACCCTTAAAAATTATACAATCCTCTGAAACATACTGTGTTCCACCCCTAGAATCACTAAGGACTCTTTTGATTTTTTAATCTGGTGCCGAAATGAAGTTATCCTGCAAGTTTGAATCCTGGCCGAATTAATTCATTTTTCACACTCACTTTTGGTCTACTTTTACTGTGCTGATAACAGGAATTGAAAATTCTTGTCGAAGCAGCTAGTCGTTTTTTAACCATTTATGTGTAAACAAGGTCTAAATGAGATATAGGGGTTCAAAATTAAAACAGCGTTTTGTATGAGCTTGTGGGTTCTTTGTGGGTCAGGGGCAAGCTTCCAATTGATATTTCATTACCCACAAAATAATATCTACCACAGCAAGTTTGGGTGTGGGGGAAAAGCATGGCCGTCTGATGTGCCAGAGATCCCGGGTTCGAATCCAGCCTCAACCATCCCTGGCATATTTCGGGAAGAGAAGGACCCTGTGATGTCGCGTGCTCATGTCGACTGAGGCATGTAAAAGAACCTAGGAATTTCCGATGGGATTTAGTTAGCAAAATTGTCTCTCTCTCCTTTTGGCGCCATGGCCATGGCTACGGCTGGGTGTGCGTCAAAAGCTAAAGCATGCTTGGGTTTTTGCGTTTTGTAGTGTATTATGGGGAAAGTCGTTCGTCTCTTGGGAGTCTTGTAAATGACCTATTGGCTGGTGTGTCTTACAACGGTGGTAAACGATTGTAAGTCAAATTTAGGTCATCTGCGTCTGACGACAAACCCCGCTACAGTATGCACATGATCGAGTTGGAAAGATACTTCTAACCCTAGAAGGAGCACACAAGCGGTTTCTAAAAGGTTTAGGGTTAATTCTTTGCTCATAGTCCTGCGTGTAAGCAGCAAATTTTTCAAGAAAACTGCACTTTGTGAGGATAACGCAATCTCCCGTGTACTTCATGTCCACACCTATGAGAAACTTTTAGAAAGGGGTGCCACCTGAAATCTGTCCAAAAAACAACATGGCGGCCATTTTTGTTTTTAAAATGGCCACTATATACAATACAAAATCGTGCTAACGTATGTAAGTTTGGTATCAATTGCTATAGTTTTAAGGTCTGCCGAATTTTTAAAAAATCGCGGAAAAGGTGCCAGGACTCCACGTAACTTGCTATCCAAGATGGCGGCCAAAATGGTGGCAAAATTCAAGAGTTTTTCATAGTTTTAAAATATACTTATAGAGTAGGGAAGATTTGAATTAGTAATAAAAAAGAAAGAGTTCGTTCGCAATGACTAGTAACTAGAAAAATCACCAGCTCAACTCCGCAGTGTAGTGTGTTTGTAATTAGGGGTTAAGCTGCGCCTGATTCTCTGACGTTGTAGCACTGTATTTTTTTCTTTAATTCACCGTAAAGTATATCTTTAAATTGATGGGTATCAGTTCTAATTAAAATATATAGATGTATTTATCCTTAGATATCAGGTGGAGATGTATATTTTTCAACATGGATAATTGAAACGATTTATTGTAATTAGGAGCTACACTACTGCAGTTTACATTGTAGTGATGTGCATTTTGAGTCTATTTACCACAAGTTGCGTCTTTAAAGTGCTGCAGTAGCCGTTCTAATAAAGATAAATGGATATAATTAGGCTTAGATGAAAGGAGGAGATAAAACGATTTATTGTAATTTGGGGCTAAGCTATGGCAGTTTATCTACGGTGTAGCCATGTGCTTTTTGCATCTATTTATCACAAGGTACATCTTAAACTGCTGCAGTAGCCGTTCTAATTACGATAAATGGATATAATTAGGCTTATATGAAAGATGGAGATGTATCTTTTCCAACAAGAGTAATTAAAATAATCCATTAATCATAATTCGAACTGCCATCCCATCATGTTAAAGATGTAACTTCAAGAGAATTGACGAAAGCGTGGAGCTACAGCACAAATAAACGCTTATAGCTTAACTCCTAATCACGAAACCAATTTGTATTACTTATGTTGGAATATACATTTCGCCACCTTTCATATAATCCGGATTACATCCATTTATCTTAATTAGAACTGCCACCGCATTACTTTAAAGATGTAATATGCGGTGAATTGAAGAATCAATCATGGGGCTACATCACAGATAAACACTTTTAGCTTATCCCCTAACTACGTTAATCCATTCTAATTACCCTCATTCGAAAATATACATCTCCATCTGTCATTTAAGCCTGATTACATCCATTTATCTTAATTAGAATGGCTACTGCAGCAGTTTAAAGATGTAACTTGTGGTAAATAGACGCAAAAAGCACACCACCAAAGTGGAGATAAACTTCCATAGCTTAGCTCCTAATTACAATAAGACGTTTTAATTGGCCGTGTTCCAAAATAAACTTCTCCATCTTTCATCTAAGCCTACTTACAGCTATTTATCTTAATTAGAACGGCTATTAAAGTAGTAGTTTAAAGTAGTAACTTACGGTGAATTGGAAAAAAAATGCAGTGCTACAGCATAGAAACAGCCACAACTTAGTTCCTAATTACGAACACATTATACTACGAATTTTACCTGGTGTTTGCTAGTTACTAGTCATTGCAAATGAACTTACCTATTTAAGGAATAATTCAAATCTGCCTCTACTCTATCAGTATAAATTAAAATTATGAAAAACACTTGAATTTTGCCCCATTTTAGCCGCCATTTTGGATATCTCATTGTGTAAAGTCCTGACAATTATTTACAGCATTTTTTTTTAATTCGGTACACCTTAAAACATAGAAGTTGGCACTTAACTTAACAAACATCAGGAAGATTTTCGAATTTTTTTATTGTATAGCAGCCATTTTAAAAACAAAATGGCCGCCATGTTGGTTTTTGAACAGGTTTCAGGGGGCATCCCTTCTTAAAAGTTTGTCATGGGTGTGGACATGAAGTACACCAAAGATGGTGTCATCCTCACAAAGTGCAGTTTTTTTTTTTTGCTTACACCTAAGACTATCAAAAATGTTTTGCTTTAATGTCAATTTAATGTGAATCTGGATGGTGAACTCCCGTTTCGCCAAATCACGTTTTGTCAGAAAAAAAAACAAATTAAAACCTTTTGCCTAAAAGGCAAATCCCGTTTCACCAAATCCCGTTACGCCAAAACTAATTTGACAAAATTTTATGTACACGAAATTTAATACCTTATAGTTCTATGTAATGGGGGTTTAAAAGGCAAACATTCAACAGAGACAAACCAACGGTAGAAGGAGATCTATTGATTTATTTGCGTTTTGAAAACTGGCAATACAGAAGGAATACTTTAAATATTCCTTACCTTAAAATACCTTAAATACCTTAAATACTTTACAGATGGTGTACTTTAAATATTGTTTAGAATGCTAAGTCGTCACTAGGTCAATATCAAGGTTCTCTTTTAAGAATAGTTATAAATAAATAATGAATAAATAAATAGTTTACAACATTTATGTGAAAGGTTTACCGGAACTTCCGGAAGGGAAGGGGTGTGAGCCACTGACACCGCACCTAATTTACATCTAAGAAAGCTGGCGAAATGCAAGGGTATGCAGAGGATACTAATTTAATTATCAAAAAACAAAAACAAGGGAAAACTAAAAAGCCACCAAAGACCTAAGGGTTTCTCTTAAGAAATGTTTGGAGATCCCGAGTCATCAGCATGCGGCGAAAGCCTGAGTCAGTAAATAAAGAAAGAAATCACAAGGTAAAGGGTAAATGAAGCAAGCAGTCTGCATTAAAGATTGGCCTTGTGAGGATACACAATACACTAGTCTGAGAAAGAAAGAAAAGACAACTGCCCCGACTGGAACTCGAACCCAGGACATCTCGTTTACTAGCCGGGCGCTCTAACCACTGCGCTACCGGGGCGGGTACTGGCTACAGGCTCCAGCCGAGCTAAGTAGCTGTTCAATCTTTCTCAGTGGTGACCTAAAGATCACAAACAAACATACAAGGAGGGAAAGCAACATTGCTTCTTGGCCTCTACACAAGAAATAATGCAAGTAGTAAATAAAGAAAGAAATCACAAGGTAAAAGGTAAATGAAGCAAGCAGTCTGCATTAAAGACTGGCCTTGTGAGGACACACAATACACTAGTCTGAGAAAGAAAGAAAAGACAACTGCCCCGACTGGGACTCGAACCCAGGACATCCCGTTTACTAGCCTGATTCAGTGTCCATGCATACTGTCTCAGAAATTAGGACATTCCACACTGGGACTCCACGAACAGAGAAAAAAATTTTCCGGCACTCCATTCTTCTACCAGGAACGGCCAACCTCTGAGGTGACCACGGGTGTGATATGTAGTAGGTGCTGGATCAAAAAGTGGTAAGTCCTCGAAGAATCGAGTAAGGATAAGATCAAAACGAAGTCTTCTAAGCTCAAGAAACTCAAGTCCAGACCGAGTTAGGCGTTCCAAGTGGTGGACGTGTTTCAATCATGGAAGTCTCTTAGTAAACTTCCTCTGGACTGACTCCATTAAATAAATATCTTTAGCAAGGCTGAGTACCACACTGGGGTTGCATATTCCAGCAGTGGTCTAACAGACACCTTAAATGCCCAAACCTTAGTTTGAGAATCCCAGGAATTGAAGCATTTGTTCACCACTGCTAACCGTCGAAATGCCTGAGCGCTAACCTTTTGACCTTTTGACCTTTTGACAGTGTAAAGAGGGCTTTAAATTTGAAGTGAACCAGATCCCCAGATACTTTACTACATGGGTAAGTTGCAAGATCACGCTGTCTTAACTAGGCCTATACGGATGACATATGTCATCATTATCAGCACGAAAGAATAGATACTCCTGAATCGAAAGTGGCGATTGCCAAAGGTAAGACCACGCTGTCACTCCATTAATCTCCTCTACAAGAGCCGAGGATCAGTGAGTTGTACACATGATGCTTACTTACCCTTTCCAATTCGGAAACTCCCGTTTCGCGGAATCCCGTTTCACAGAATCGAAATAGTCTTCAAAAATGTAACATATTGCAGAAGTTAAAATTGCATACATAATTGGAAAGAATTTGTGATTAGTTGCGGTTTCTGGTGTTATGTGTTTAGCCGCAGCGAGCGAGGCAGTGCGAGGGAGGCACGAAGTTTGAAAAAAAATATATTCTGCAAAACGGGATTCTGCAAACGGATGTTCGCCTATAAATGTGTGACAATTACACGGGAATCATGTTTTAAATTTCGTGTGCCTAAAATTTCGTGGACGGTATTTGGCGTAACGGGATTTAGCGAAATGGAAATAACACTTTTAATCTACTTTTGTTTTTTGGTGAAATGAGATTTGGCGAAACGGGAGTTCACCATTTTCACCCATTATCATTTGGGTAGAAATAAACTTCTTTGCTTTGTAAGGGGGATGTAGCATCTGGGTATCATGGGGAAGGTGACCTGATGGTTAGCACGAGAGTCTCGTACGCAAGAGGTGCCTGCTTCGCCTGACCACAGCCATCCATGGAAATTTCGGGATAAGAAGGAACCTGTGATGGCAAGTATTCATGGTGATTGAGGCATGCAAAAGATCCTAGGAATTTCCTTCCGACTGGAATTGCCAAGAAAAATTGTCCCTACCGCCTTGTAGCGCAATGTCTTTGGCTGGAACCTCGACAAGCCTCCCAAGCATCTGGGTGGCAACTGTGTGAGCACGGTAATTGTTGGGAATGGACAATGTCTCTCTCCCCCCCCCCCCCAACCCTCCCGCTGATCCCTTCCTTGGAGTATCGCCGCGGTGGATCGAAACTTGGGGATAAAATCTTCGATTAAACAATTTTTTTATATCGATTACGTTCAATTTCTTCATTGTGCATTGTTGTAGCCCTTGTAAATGATAACGCGTCTAAACAACAGTACCTTTGCTTTTTTTTTGTTGATTTTAGGGGAAAAAGGTGTAGCTATAGCCCACTTTGCCGATCTGCAGTTGAAACCCGACCCTTTCGACTATCCTGGGACCGTGAAAATATCGACAGACCTTACACTCGATTCGGATTTGCCAGATGATGTGCAAATTGGTGTCCGCCTAATCAAGGAGAACCCCGACTTGGATGTTCCATGCATGATGAACTTCGGTTCATGGTAAGTGCAACATGAACTTCCATGTTAAACATCAAACTTTGAACTTCTATAGTTTCTCCCAGAATTGACATAGACCGACGAAATTCGATATTTGGGGTCGTGTCGTAACTATTTTATTGCATTACAAATTATAATAAAGAAGTTTAAACCAATTATAGTGAGAGTTGATTAGTATTCCCTTACAGCGATCGATATGGCTACTAATTGTCTAACACGTGTGAATAATTACCCATCCTAAGAATACAATCCAAATATCCAAATGATTTCTTGGCCGCGGTTCCATGACGCGTATGCAACCATAAAACCAGTGGTCGCTTGCATTTCTAGCTTTTGATCAACTGCGTCGGATGCCATGGCGGGGCGCACCTCTCAATTAAAGACGAGCCCACTACGATTCTTCAATCGGTTTCATTTTAAACTGTAAGTTTAATTAGAACAGTAGTCTGAATCTACATCAAAATATTCTGCACCGTTTGGCAGTTTTACGATACGGGAAGCCTCCAAACCGTTGAGTCTCGTCGTTTTGAACATTTCATTTATCCGACTGCGACGTACGACTGATAAGGATGAAATATCTAGATAGCACAGTCATTGCACAAAAGTAGTTTTATGAATTTGTGCCCCCCCCCCCCCCTCCTCCCCTCCCCTGACAACAAAAATGTCATACAGTAGAAGTTGTTTTAAATATTTCTCCTTTCCCCTCCAAAAAAAATACTAAGCATTAAAGTCATGAATGATTGTCCAAACAAGTAGCCTAAGTCTACGCTAATTTCGCATGCCGACATGACTATACAAGCTTGTTATCCAGTTCGTACGAATGAGATCAGTCATTGGGGTCCGTGCCTACGACAGTGATCTGTGCAATAATATGCTAGTCATTGGTCGGTTGGTGGTGACATCAGCCGCTGACGAAGGCTACATAGTTCCCAGTAATTGGTCGTGGATGGATGACGTCAGTCGGCTGAAGAAAAAATAACGAACCTCGTACGTTTGCTGCGAACAAAAATCTTTGATTATTTCTAGTGAAGGATTTCCATAACGGATTCGATCCATTTTCGAACTTAGCCCTAGAAATGTGCCATAGAATCTGTGTGCCAAATTTGACAGAAATCCGATAATTCGGTAAAACGTTATAGCGCAAACACAAAGAAAGACACCCAGACAGACAGACAAACAGACAGACAGACAAACCGTTCGCATAAGAGTCTAATCGACTCTAATAACAACAATCGAACCGTCCGGTGTCCACAGTACAAGCATTTTCTTGTTGTTGGTGTTGTTGTTGGGGCTCTTTGCCCTCACTTAGAGATAGAACCAATGAACCGATTTTCAAGTTCTATAGCTTAAAACATAGGTAGGGCCTTTCAAATGCTATTTTGATGTAACTCTTGTGACAGAAAGCCAAATGAGCTCGAAATGTTGCTCTCACCTAGAGATTGAACCAATGAACCGATTTTCAATTTTTATAGCCTAAAATGAAGGTATTAACAAGGACAAGGGCCTTTTGACGCGATGTTCACGTGACTGCAGTATTCTCGTCGGCAGAGCATTTATTATTGTAGAGCAGATATGATTACTAAGTAGAGTAACAAATTTTTCCAAATCGAGCTAAAAACATGAAATTTGGTATACAAGCTCTTCTTAGCAGTACAAATCGAAACCAGCCATGGACTCCCCCCCCCCCTTCCAGAAACACCCGAAGGGACCCCAAACGCCCCTCCCCCAGTACCTCAACCTCTGTTCCCTCGCAGAGGCTTAGGCAACAAATTCTTGCAGGTCAAGCTAAAAACGAATCAGCCATGGAACCATCGATGATATGCCCCCCCCCCCCCCCAGGGCCTCCAGTTGCCCCTTGTGTCCCCAACCAATCAACATGTTGCAATTTGGCGTCAATTGCAGGCTATGTTTTGCTCACTTTGCTCCCTCCGCTAAAGCCACGGAATCTCCAGTTTGTAACCTTAAATCGTATGACATAGTATGACGAAGCTGTTTTTTTATGAAATGAAACTGAAAATACATTTATATCACATTACGAGTAATTAACATGTCTACGGTTAATGCTTTGGAAATTCCCCGTTCCTCTGGTAGTAACTCAAACTCTCAACACCATGATATGTGATAAAGATAATCCCGAACATGGTTCTGATGGTTCAGCCGATTTCCAAATCGTCCAACTAAAGGGCTTAACGGGCTAGAAACACTAAAAACCACGATGCTTACCAAAATGTAAATTAATTACTGAGAATATGAAAAGTAACCGTGATATCGTCAAAAAAAGAAAAGTTATAAAACAAAGTTCGTTAGGTTCTAAATTTAGAGGCAACTGCGCTTTAGTGTCAGAACTGATCATTGTGCAATTTGTAAGTTCAACTCATCTTGTGGGCTACAGTTAGCTCACCTGAAAATTCGATTTTGGTCAAAATGCGGTAGCTACAGCGATGACCAATTTTGGACCGATTTTGATATCCTAATAAACCAAACTGATTTCCTCGAAGAGAACTTTCCAGAGTTTTAGACTAAAAGTCAGCAGAACTTGCCGTTTTAAAGTTCTATTCTTAAAACTGGTAAACTTGACCTTTAAAATCTTAGTGTGTGCCGAGTCAGTATTGTTTTGGGTTTTCCTTGGTAAATTTAGTCAGAGTAAGGCCAAATGTCAAGAATGGCAATAATCGAATTTACCGGACAATAATCATACACTACGTCTTAAGTCTAAGGAAACACAATAAAAATACACAGATAGATTACTGGATTCGTTTTAATTCAGTGAAGTTAATTATACTCAGGCTTTTATTCTAGCCTTTATATTAAAATGAATATCGGACTGTCAACGAGCTGTAAATAATAAAATGCATATGGGAAAATAAGATGGGGATGGGAATTGGAAAGTCGGGTTCTGTATTCACAGACTCACACAAAATAAACAATTGGCCAAAACAAAATCTGCCCTTAAAGACCCTCGAGTCTACTCAAGGTTTCCTGAGTTAATATAATTCAGATTATTGTATTATGTTAATTCGAATTAATAAGCTAATCAACCTCAAAACGATGCAGCATTTATACTTAGCTACGGTTTTAGTAGACAGCCTCCCGCAGCTGCGGCAACGCAATCCACCTCTCGTCCTATCGGCCAAACTGTACGATTTTGTTTTGCTATTTGGCTCTATTTGGCTCTCATCTGATCATGGGCTATTCTTATCGGTTTCGTTTTATACTAAGTTCTATTTTTTAAAGACAGCTATTTTAATTACATCCTGCCTTATGCTATTGTCAACTTTTAAACCTCATGAGAAGTTAAAGGCAATTACATCCATTTTGACATGCATGCTGTACTTTCGGATCACTTACACAATAACTAAACACAAAAACTGCGGTAAGAATACGTTACGTACGTCCGATACAAACACCAAAACACGACACGGAGACCGCCATTGTTTTGCTGGAATGCGCAGAAATTAATGCCGACTGATGTAACTCTTCGATTTCGTCTCGCAGTCGATTGAGATAGCTCTATTTGGCTGTGAGAGCTCAAGCGTCCGACGGCCTTAGCTGGCCACTACAACTGTCGGCCAGCTAAGGCCGTCAGACGCTCGAGCTCTCACAGCCAATAGAGCTATCTCAATCGGCTGCGAGTCGAAATCGAAGAGTGACATCAGTCGGCATTAATTTCTGTGCGTTCCAGCAAAACAATGGCGGCCTCCATCTCGTGTTTTGGTGATGCAATAATTAAATTGTTGTATCGGACGTACGTAACGTATTCTTACCGCAATTCTTGTGTTATAGTTATTGTGTAAATGATCCAAAAGTAAAACATGCATGTCAAAATGAATGTATTTGCCCTTTAAATGATTATTCAGCTTTTTGTTCATGTTAGCTCGACTCCGGCCCTCACTGTTAGAGTGAATGGCTACATCCTGTGCAACTGCCTCAAAAATGTTAATGGTTATCTATTCAAACCGATGTTGTTTGTCTAAAGGAAACACCATTCTCTTAATTTTTGCTTACGTTTTGAATTTAACTCTCTCTTCCTCAGTTCCTTTGGTCATTCCAGCTTTGTTTATAAAATTAACTTGTTAGGCACTTTAGAATAAAAGTAAATGGTTATGTATCACGGGCTTTGTTTTGATAATTCATTAATGAATGACATTGACATAACAAAGAGATTGTGCTTATCTTCTGATTGTTCTTAATTGCTGAAATTTACATAATTAAGCTGGATTAAATTCCTCAACAGTATCCCAAACTAGTTTTAAGTGACATTAACGTATATATGGCAAAGGCTTAATAATAATAGACCCAAAGTAATAGGCCTTGTAATAGACCTAAAAATCTATTTTCTAGCATTGATTAATGAAAATTTTCGTAGGATTTCGTTCAACCTCTTAACATTGTATTATGTTTTTTTTCAGCAACTACGATGCCTGCGAAATGTTAACCCAGTACGATCAATTATGCACTCTGTTTCCGAAAGGAGCTAGCTGCAAATGTCCTTTTGCATCTGGCCATTACACATCCGACAAACTGCAAGTCACACTTCCCAGCTTCGGCCCAATCTTCGGAAAATTATTAGAGGTTAGTATTGGCAAGAAATACGAATAGAGGAAGAGTACAATGGGGCCAACACTTGAGTACCTTCCAAGGCGGGGAAAGGGATAATCGTCTAACTGGAAAATCGCATAATTGGAAGAACGTATACCGTATAACAGTATAACGGAAAATCGTCTAACAGGAAATTCGTATAATGGAAAAGCGTCTAAATGGAAATTCGTATAATGGAAAATCGTCTAATAGGAAATTCGTATAATGAACTCGCGCTGCCGCGCTCGCTGCGGCTATACATATAATATCAGAAACCGCAGTTAGATGTTTTTCCAGTTAGACGTTTATCCATTATACGATTATCCATTATACGATATTCCATTTAGGTGATTTTCCATTACACGGTATTCCGTTTAGACGATTTTCCAGATTTTTTATTTTTGCAGGTATTAGACAATTATCCCATTAGACGATTTTACAGTTAGACGTTCGTCCGACGCCCCAAGGGGCGAAGGATAATCGTCTAACTGGAAAATCGCATAATTAGAAGAACATTTACCGCATAACAGTATAACGGAAAGTCATGTAACAGGAAATTCGTATAATGGAAAAGCGTCTAAATGGAAAATCGTCTAATAGGAAATTTGTATAATGGACTCGCGCTGCCGCGCTCGCTGCAGCTATACATATAACATCAGAAACCGCAGTTAGATGTTTATCCAGTTAGACGTTTATCCATTGTACGATTTTCCATTTAGATGATTTTCCATTACACGTTATTCCGTTTGACGATTTTCCAGATTTTATATTTTTGCAGATATTAGACAATTATCCCATTAGACTATTTTCCAGTTAGACGTTCGTCCGACGCCCAAGGGGCGAGGGATAATCGTCTAACTGGAAAATCGCATAATTGGAAGAACGTATACCGTATAACAGTATAACGGAAAGTCGTCTAACAG
>JAHWFP010005625.1:0-16721 GCA_023313725.1 Lithobius niger
CCTGGGGTGTGGGTTCGATTTGGGACCCTGGGCCAGTCCGCCTCTGGTTCAATTACAGAATTACGACGATACGTTAATTTTTTCCCACATTATTGCTGCTTATTTATTGTCCTTTGCAGTTTACAATGTTGGCTATGTTATGCTCTTCATTATTGTTAGAATCTAATGTTGTTCTGTTCATTGGAGCGTAGCTCCTCTATGAAGACACTCCAATGTAATCTTAGACCACGCATCACGCGAAAACCACAAGGACTGTACAAACCACACTTTGCATGCAGTACCACGAGAGTCCGGTCAAGGATTATCAAAAGAAAAATCCGGAATCGGACATGGGGACGTTGAGGAACCATCAGGGTGACAAAATGGACCAATAGCAAGAGCCAAAATCAAAATAACAACGAGATGCGAAGCCGTTTCTAATTGTTAAAGGCATCTGATTGTTAAAAGATTGATTGTTGATGTTAAACAGGAAGCGTTATGCCACGGCTCTTAATTAAAATCAAATCAAATCTGCGGCCTCACATTTGTCTGTTAACTGTAAGCAACTAAAAGCATATTTTGCAAGGATGGCCCGATCCCGATTACGGATTAAGAGTGCCTCACGTAATTCCTTACCGACATTTGCTATATCGCGAAAAATCGGGATCGGTATATAAAATCAAGATAGCTCGGTAATAAACCGAATTGAAGATTTTCACTTTTCGTCGACCGATTTTGACGTTGGGATAAAACCGCTTCGCTCCATTTTGTTGACAGTGGAACTGATGACGCCCTAGTTTTATAAGTGATTTACATGTTCACCTGCGACTGAAATTGAATTCATGCCATTGTGTCTTGCTGCCTAGTTTGTGTCCATCTTTTTCGCACTTGACGATTCTATTGTTGCTCTGGTATGGGAGGGAAGACAGTGCAAAGTTTTCCTTAAATCTGTAAATATGCTTGAAAACTCTTCCCTCCTCCCACCTAAATCCACCAACACAACTCCTTCATGAATCTCCATGTAACCGGGTTGATCTGCATTTGATGGAAATTCGTCTTGACCGTTACAAGGAAGATTTTAATTGCAATTGCCTAGTAGCAGCAGTACACCAAGAGATTGATCAACACAATCTAGGCCTCCCACGCACTGAGCGACTTGGCCGTGCGGCCAGGTTTCTGCAGCCAATGAGAATGCTTACGGTTTATGTAAAACCACGCACTAATCATTTTTATTGGCTGCAGCAACCTGGCCGCGCGGCCAAGTCGCTCAGTGCACGGGCGGGCTTAGTTATTTTTCAACTCTAATATGATATACCACGTGATTAATTGTGACTTATGTGTCATTATTACAAGCATGTTTCTTGATAGGAAACGCATCCGTTGGAAAAGTGGTTTGTTTACCTGTGTGCAGCAATATAAAATTGCCTGAAGTTGTTATATCAATAGCCCTGCAAGCGTGTGTGTTGTACCAAGATTGAATTTGGGACACCCATCATTTGCGTTCTTATGCTGAGATGCAGAATTGTGCCTCGACATTGTTTAACTTCGCTAATGTTTTGTTGTTGTAGATCACATTATCCATATTCGCAAAGTGGCCGGCATCGACCATGTGGGAATTGGAGGAGACTTTGACGGCATTAACAGGTATTGTTTTGCAGAAGCATGCAAGTCGTAGACACACATTAATGAGCTTGCACTAACTGGCCAAGTGCAACGAGACATCAGTTTTGTACATCAGTTTGTCTGGGTGTTTTTCTACTTGGGGCATGGTAGGGTTCACAATTTCGAGTTTGAATTCTACTACCAGCCACAACCTCTGAAGAAAAAAGATGGTATTATTTGCAGTTCAGTTTACTTCAATTAAATTGGCAAGTTTACGATGGTTCTTCACTGATCATCTTCTTCAGGCCATTGCACTTTCACACACGAACATCTTTCAACTGGGACAAATTCGCGTCTCTCTCGTTTCTCTTTCCCTCTCGGTGGGCATCGTTTCACTAGTGGAGGTCGACTTGTTGTCAGAATCGTTGCCTTCATGAACATCAGGGACAGCGAGAAAGGTTTCCACTCATCTTACATTCTTTTGCTTCAGTGGAGGGCGACACTTTATTTTATTTACATTTTAAATGCTGGCTCTAGGACATTCAGCTGTCGATTTCCTTATATTGTCATGGCAATGTTGGATCGCCAGTGACTAAAGTGCACGGAGGTGTGCTTCACTACGGGAGTTGGGTTAAGCATCACCCTCGTGTCATGCCAATTGATCTTACGCTTGGTTTTCATGACATAGAGGGCGATCGCGCTGTGTCGTCTTTCATTGATGGTGTTTTCAAGGTGTTCTCTGATGCGAAAGCTAACTTGTCTTTTGGTCACACCTACATACCCACTAGGGCACCTTCCGCAGGGAACCCACTACACTGCCCCAATGGAATTGGGTAGTTTAGTAGGTGGCACTAGAAGTACTGGGTCCTTGCACTTGGGATGCATTTCATTATCTCCTTTCATCACGATTGCCTTTCCTTGATCCCAGGAACTGATCTTGGTATACCCTCCAGAGGCAAGGTGACCTTTGACCTAGTGTAGTGTGTACGACTTGGCTTGCCCGAAGGGCTCCTTGAAGGTCCGCAAGAAGGTCCCCTATCGCTGGTCTAACATTTTTGGTATGGTTTTCTAGAGCAGGTGTACCCCGGGGATCTGCTGCAGCTAGTTTTCTTTTGCGTAGCACCTTGTTCCCCAGCGTCTTCATCAGATTGGGCTGTTCCGGAGCAAGCAACTTTGGAGAGTGCTTTGTTCGCCTTCTCGGCGCTTCTCTCAAGGTGGGTAATGACCTCCAATTGTGCTCCTCGGGGTCCCCATGTTCATCCTTGTGCTTTATCAGGGGTTCTTTCCATGTAATGGCTTTCTTAATAGCGTCATGATGGCTTTTGCTGCCTGTTTCAGCTTCAGTTTGTTTTCTTTGGCAGCCTCAAAGTGCCTTTTCCCTTCTTGGACACTAGTACTGATACACTTCCACATGCTAAACTGTCACTTACTAAACTGCCCAATTCTATCGGGGCAGTGTACTGGCTCCCCTGCAGAGGGTGCCTTGGTGGGTATGTAGGTGAGGCCAAAAGCTGAGTTAGCGTTCGCGTCGGAGAACGCCTGAAAGACACCATGCATGAAAACCATGCATAAGATCAATTGGAATGGCACGAGGGTGATGCTTAACTCCTGTAATGAAGGACACCTCAATGCACTTGAGGAACTGGCAATCCAACATTGCCAAGACAATGGACTTAGACTGCTGAATGTCCAACAGCCAGAATTAAAAAAGATGAATAAAATAGTAACACCTTCACTACGAAACAGAATGCAAGAGTGGAAACCTTTTCTCCCTGTCCCAGACATTCATGAAGGCAGCGATTCTGACAACCTCCACAAGTGACATGAGGCTGACTGGGAGGGAAAGGCCTACAGGGACTTAGGGAAGACTCAAATTTGTGCCAGTTGAAAGACGTTCGTATGTGAAAGTAGTGTTCCTCTGACCAAAGGCCTGAAGATGATGATCAGTAAGTTTCATAAAAAAATTGTCAGTTTAAATGAAGTAAACTGAACTGTTTTGGAAAAGCATGAAATATACTGTAAGTAATTTTGTTACAAGCCAAAGTAAAATGGCCAAAATACAGGTATTTACAAGAAAGACGGTATGTAGTGCATCTCCTTCGAAGTGTACAAATGTGAAAACAGTAAGGCTGCATCGATACTAGATGGATCAGTTGGCGAGATTTGTGGTATCCATATCAGCTCAGTATGTATAAGCAACTTTCGCTGAAATATCGATAATTCTGGAACTGTTCGAGATTGTGACACGCAATTTGTGGCATTTTGCTCAGGAAATCATTGAGTATCTTCCTAGCTATCTTTTAACTGTTGATTATAATTTTAAAATTTTTATTTTAACGCCACTTAAAAAAAGAAAGTTGGTTCTCGGGCATTTTTCTCATAAAATCCGTGTGGGTGGGCGCAATTTTTTTTCGTCCTATTTTTCCGTACGTTTTGGGGAATTATTTTTTATTTTGGGTAAAATGAAGAACACTGCCTCGTAATTCTGTTTACCACGTGTCCATACAATTACTTAACGACAAGAATGGTAATCTTATATTTTCATTTCTCACTAAGGACCATTTTTGTTCTGTAACTGCTACTTTTACGGTGTCGTTTCTTTTTAAATTCCCATCAAAAAAACGGTAAGGGAGGGCCGAGGACCAACTTTTCTTTTTTTAATGACCTAATAATTTGACTTTTACACCGCTGACAAAAATTAGATATTAAATGTTGGATATCTTTATCGTTACCAGTATCAGTAAATTCAAATATTTGAACGGTATCAAAGCGGTAAAATTAGTATCATATCAGCCTTAGTAAAACAGTGTAAATAACCTTTTTGGTCCAGGGTCTTTGTTGGTCACAGTGAATTTGCTGTGCTTTTGTTTGTGTTGGTATCCATGTTGGTTTGTGTGTGCGTGGGCACAAGCAGGTGATCTCAGTAGTGTTGGAATACCCACAGCTGCTGCTGAAAGTTGTCCGATACTGTAATATGTACGAAACTTTTCACGTCTGTTCGAAAAAGGACCAGCCCAATGTTTTCTCAGAGTTGATTACAATGAACCTGCCATGCCGGTAAACGCTACACTTTTGCTGGTGTGCGCGCATGTGTGAGCAGATGGCATTAGTAGCATTGGAATGCCCATTATTGATCCAAGAAGTTGGCTGAAACTGTACCTATGTCTGAAACTGTTAATTTCTGCGCTAGTGTCTAAGGAGACTTTTTTGTTGTATGTATGTTCACCCTCAGCTTTGTTTCTAATAAGTTATATTTTCTTTGTCTTTCTTGTTTGAAGAGTTCCGAAAGGGTTGGAAGATGTTTCGAAATACCCGGATCTATTGACAGAACTAGCCAATCGTGGCTGGTCAGCCCAAGAGCTAAAACAATTGGCTGGACTTAATTTTCTAAGGGTTTTCAGGAAAGTTGAAGAGGTAAGAGATCATGGGGGGAGGGAAGGGGGAGGAGAAAAAAAGAAATAAAAACCATTATTTGATGTTTAAGTTAAAAACTGATATCAAACCAAACCCATTAACTTACTTGTAAAACTGTATGAAGTCGTTACACAAACATAATTAAAAAACAAAATTTTTAAATTAGTTTTTACTATCCGTAAATACTCTCCTTTAGTACTAGCTTAAATTGCTTTATTTAATGCTCTTAGGCCCAAAATTAACCAAACTCTAAAGCTTTGCCTGGCTTCCCACCAAATGGCATCATGCATGCTGCATCCAACATCCTGGATTTGCCCCAGAGGTGTGTGCCCACGAGCTGAGGGCATTACCAGCTTCCCAGGCCCTTGGTTCTGGGGTGTCTGTGGATAAAATGGTCGTGGCCTGCTCCTGGAGACACAAAAACACGTTCATCAACCACTATCTTTGATACAAGAGTGGATCTGATGGATGCAACACTCTAGCGGAACAGGTTGTGGCAGGCAGCAATGTGGATATGCCATAACTGTTGACAAAGTTCATACAGTGCTTCGTACAGTGGAGTCACAGTGGCAGACAGTTTGAACCTTTTGTACTTTGTGGCCAAAGTCAAACAACTTTGTGCACAGTGAAAAGTTATAGTACACAGTAGAAAGATTTTGTACATAGTGGAATGAAGTTGTACACAGTGGAAAGAAGTTGTACACAGTGGAAACTTACTGTACACAGTAGAAAGAACATAGTGCACAGTTGAATGAGGACTTATTATGAAATGTTACACAGGCCCTCAAAGAAAGAATGAAGCTTTGTACAAGGTGGATACTTGTAGAAGTAAGAATTGTAAACAAAGTCCCACTCTGGTGTGCATCTGGCGCCGGGTTTCTAGCTTGACTCACTTCCGGTTGGACAAAGTCAGCTAGTACTAAAGGGAAGTATTTTACAGATACAAAATTTTTAAATGTAAAACTAGTTTTTACTAAAATACTTACTTTTAGTATAACCCACCCGCTGAACCCGCTCGGAGCACAGATAAATTTTTCGAGCATGAAGTGTATCAAAAGTACAGTAACCCACTGACTGGGCTTGAAAAAACACTCGGGGTATGAACAGCAACAACAATTTTTAAATTTTCAACATTACACACGTTTGTTCTTGGTCAAAAATAAAAGCATTAAAAAACAAGAATTGGGAGAACCCCACTATCCTATGACTTAAAATGTCGCCATATTGGATTTTTCCAAGATGGCAACGTTTTAAGTCATAGGCTAGTTCTCCTAATTCTCCTAATTCTTGTTTTTTAATGCTTTTAATTGTGACCAAGACACAAACGTGTGTAAGCGCTGAATATTTATAAATTGTTGTTGCTGTTCAAACCCCAAGTGTTTTTTCAAGACCAGTCAGTGGGTTACTGTACTTTTGGACCTGCTCGCGCTGAACTCGATTACGATTCACACGAAGCGATTTTGAGGTTCCAAGATGGCTGTGCTGCTTGGTAGGAACCAAAAGTCCCCTTAAGTAAATTGTCATGTCTACCAGTAGTGTATTACTCCCTCTCCGGAGTGGCGGCCCTGCTTGACAGCTTCCTTATACTCAACAAAATGTAGGCCTATTTTGTTGCAACGGGTGTAACCCCACAGCCGTAATTTTTATTTACATACATTTGGCAAGCTGTTCTTAATTAAAACCTACAAAGTAGTTGTTTCTCCTTCATATGGGCTGGAAAAAAATGCATTTTATTTTCAGTTATTCCAATTGTTGACTAAAGCATGCGGTGGTCGACTGATGAAGCACTTCAGCAAAGCGTTGGCAAGGCCTATTAGTTCCATTCGTGGAAATCTTCGAAATCCATATCATTAAAAAAAACCTTCAACTGAGAACAATTATTCTGTAAATGTTCAAACTTCTCAGCCAATCCTGAATTCGCGTAAATGGCAGAGTAATGGGCTGAAATAGAAAGCAGCCGATCAAGCGACGTGAGACGGGCAGTATGGCTGCCGATGGGCCGGGGCTCCTTCGTCGGCAGCGGCGGTCTGGGCCTCCATGATCGGCAGTGGCCATTGTTTTCGAGTCGTGCTCCGTTCCAATCGGTGGCAATGTATTTATATTCACTTAATTTATATCACTCCATTTTCATTCAGTATTCTTTACATTTTATTTCTCATAATCGTCCACAGTTTGCTGATTTACTCCAGTGTAAAGTGGTGCACGATGTACATCAAAATCCGAATCGGTAGAGACGTTAAGCGATGCAAAGGCCGCCATCTTTTTTTTTTTAGCTCACGGGGACAGCGAGCGAACACGACACAGTTGAGGAAAAAATTAAACATTATTGACTACAAGCTAGATACTTGGGAAAAATTGGCGGGAAAGTTTAGCAGACACACGCCTTTAGTGAATGAACGCTCCAGGAGCAGACTAATGCACCACGCGGATGACGTACAGCTCGATAAAGTGGCTCCCATAAATTTTACGGGTCCGGCGTGCGATGTCTGGCGTGCCTTCCTGTTAAATTTATGGGTCCGGCTCGCAAAGGGTTAACATAGATCATATTAGGAAAAACATCATGCAATCATCCATTTACTCTAGTTCCTCTAAAATTTTGTAATTTATGTACAACTTATCAGTATTATAATGGTGCGCAAGCAAGATTTTTTACATAGTGATATATATGGCAAAAAGGGAAAAAAAAACACACAAAACAACATAAAAAAAACAGTAAAAGTTCACAAAAAGAAGAGAACAAAAAAAATAATTAGAGATTGCAGATGTATTCTTCCAAGGACGAGGTGGCAGGAATGGTGTTCAGGATGAAGGCGGCATTCCCCCGCTGAACAACAATGCTGATCCGTTGTAGTAAGAAGGTAGTGGCCCATTTCTCCCCACTAGCGGAAGCAATCCTGTGGCCAATGGCGATGGGGCAGATGATGTACTGGTTAGCCAGATATGCGTATTTTGCCTTTTTCCTTTGTTCAGCCGCAGAAGCGTAACTCCCAGGCTGCAAGGCACTAGTGTTCAAATAGGAAGGAGCCAAGCATTCTGTGCACGTAAAATCCCATATAGCTGACGCCCCACCCCACTTTCCATGGGATTAAAGAAATGCTGTCGGGACGTTTTCCATTCTCATGGTCAAGGCCAACAGATTCAAGCTGAGTGGGTATTCCGGAAGACACCAGGGCACGTTTGATGAGATCGTTAACTGCCGAGTGACGGGACCATCAACCAGCACTCATCTTGCAGCTAAGGCCATGACTCCCAGATGAGTCGACATGGGCACCACAGGGGCAAACATAGGGCTCGCAAGTCAAGCACCCAAGGCGTAAAGCAATGGCAATGCGGAAAGCTCCATCATCCAAGTGGCGATGGGAGAGCATTATTCCAGCACCCGGATTCCTTCGTGGAAACCCCCAAGAGACGGGCCTTTACTCTAGTTATCTGTGCATTTCCTAGTCGTAATAAGAGTGGATCATTGGAGTTTCAATGTACTTTCAATTTGCTAGCAAACGCCACAACCAAGTTTGAAACAGTACTTTTTATAAGTAGTGTCATCTATGATTTCCAAGGTAGTACCGAATACAGATACTGTACCGATAAACCGAACCAGAATCTGTATTTCTTAGCTCTTCTTAACAGATACCACACTCTAACATTGCTGGTAGAGAACTGCGTGCCAATTACCGCAATTCCAGAAATGGAAACGCAACACAAAGTCTCTTCCTGAACAAAATCAGCACCGGCATCACAGTATTTGTTCCCTGCATTCAAACCGCCACAATTCCCAAAATAAAAGCACAACACGAAGCCTCATCTTGAATGAAATCAGTAACGGCAAATCCATATTACCCTTGGTATCGGTAAAACGGATATCACGCAATATCGGATCGGTAGAAGTTGTATTGGCACAGCCTTAATGATTTGTTGCAAAAAAAGCCCAATTTTACCTGGGGGGAAGTCAAAATTGGTTTCTACTGCCTAACCAAAAATATTACTACCTGTAAATTTCAATGCATTCAGTTCCTGGATGCTCCTTATCGTCTTGTGGTTTTTCGCTCTTTAGATCTGGCCAGATGTGCAACCCCACTGCGCATGAGTCATGAGTCATATACAGGTAGTATACTGTATATTTTCGGTTGGGCAATAGAAACCAATTTTGACCTCCCACCATTAAGCTTTCTATGTGCCGTTTAGGAAAATATTTACTACCTGTAAATTTCAATGCATTACAGTTGGCCTTGTCAATATATGGTGGCAGGCACCACATGATGGGTTACCCCGGGTTACGAGCTGGCTCCCCCAAAAAGTTTTCCAAAACTTCGCAATTTGTTGAAATGAACAGAAACAGGAATGGAAAATCGTTCTTCGGATGTGGTGTTTTGGTTGGGAGAGACGAGGGTCTTGCTTCTGTCTTCTGGAGGTCTTCGTTTCTGTTGTTTAGTGCTTAAGGGGGTTGGACTACACATCTGGCAAACGACAACGAGTCCTACAGACAGTGTAGCCTTGACATGTCTTTTAAAATGTGATTTGAGAGGACAGCCTGGCTTGTTCATGATGTATCTTGGAGGCTTTCAGTAATAGAGACTTGGCTGTGGAGTGCCTTTGAAAGTCTCAAATACCCTTAGTTTGTGGATAACCATGTTGATCCAACTTGTGATTGTTTTGGTTAAGGTCACATTGGTTCCTTTGCAGAATGGTAGAGAACGGTGGATTTGGCCTCTTTGACACTCGTTAGTTTGTTCAATAGAAGGTTAGGCGTTAGATTTGAACTAACATAGTGTTCTTTTCAGGTTTGTCGCCAATGAAGTTTGAGAGTGCGGAAATGATGATTGGCTTCGAGGTTTCAGAAGGTCTTTGCGTCTTGGTTCGAAGTCCAGACGTGATCTTGGATGAATGAATTTGTAAAATCAAAGATGATTTTGAGACACGTGTGGCGATGACAAGGGACCCAGATGGTGTGGTCTGTTTCTTGCCTTGACGTGTTCCTGAAGAAGTGGATGGTGAAGATGGAGTAACTTCGTCAGGGTGTAGTATCATGACTTCGGCATGTCCAGGAAGCAGACAGTGTCCAGAATTCTTGAGTTGTGTCCATGTCGTTGACGAGGAGATTTCCAGGTTGTGGATGGATTTTTTTTTTTTTTTTTTTTAATGTGGGTTTCAAAGAGTGTGAGGACAGGTCCTAGATGGAGTTATCCAAGACTTGTTCCGCTGGTGAGGTTGAGAAGTCGGCGAGATCATGCAGCAAATGATGATAGCTCAGAGGAGCTTAGGAAAGTGAGGTTCAGATGGCTGATTAGTCATGAAGAATTTCAGATGAACAGCAGAGAAGAACGAGAGATTGGAGGAACTGTCAACAAGGTCAAAATAATTGGCGTGGGTAACAGGTGGTTGTGTTAGCGATGAGTGTCATGTTGATGAAAGGTGACACTTTGTTTTTATGTTGTTGTCATGGTGAATTCATTGTCATGGCATTGAATTCGAGTCGGTGGATGGAGCCATGATGAAAGACATCTTTCGGTGAAAGCTTTGAATGGAACCAGAAGCAGACCTTGCAGTTTTCCGGTAAAGTTTGGAGGAGTTTCATTTGATCGAAGGCTTTGAGGCATCTTTCCAGCTGAGAACGTGGGGCCAATGATGAGCTGTGAACCAATCGTTGTACGTGTTTCATGACGAGAACCCAGAGAAACAACTGCAGGCAGACGAAAATCAGCAATCTCAACGTGACTGGATAGCGTCAACCGACTGGAGCTTCATTCAGAGCTATTCGGGAAGCTGCAAACGAAGATGGGTGAAGCGATGAAATTGCGACTGGCCGCAATGAAGCTTCATGGGTAAGATGAGATTGGGCCAGAAGTCTACCTATTTGTTCTCGTTGAATGGTGAGGTGAACATTTTTATGCTCCAAGTGTTGGCAAGGAAAATCCAGGGACGAAGGGGTGGGGCTATGTGGTGAGGGAAACGGGTGAGGGGATCATCTTACAGTGGTGAATTTTCTTTCAGAGAATGTTTTTCTTCGGCGAAAGATATTCTTTTGAAAGATTACTTCGGTGAGAGTCCACTTCTGACAAGGATGCTGTGCGTTGGCTGGCATTGGGTCAAAGAGCTGCAGCGATTTAAAGGTGAGCTGCACGGGTAGCTGCATGTGAGGGGTGGTGAGACAGCCGGAGTTTCCAAAATGACTCCCAGGTGAATGACGGGACCATGGACCGAAGGATGTTCTCCTGGCTGGTGAAGTCTTTGCGAAGTGCAGTTTGTGAAGTTGAAATTGCAGTAGCAGGAGCGAGGATGTTTTCAGCGCAAAGGGTTCACGGGGCAAAGATCTTCCTTCAGGCAAAGATCTTTTTCTGGTGAAAGATCTTCTCTAAGGCGAGAGATCTTCTGCAGGTGAAGGTTCTTCTTCCAGGTAAAAGATCATCTTTTAGGCGAAAATTTGCCTTCAGGCGAAAGATCTTCTTCCAGGTGAAGATCATCTTTGGATGCAAGATCTTCTTTCGAGTGAAAGATCAAAGGTGAAAGATTCCCATCAGATGAAAGATCATCTTCACAGGCGCAAGATCTTCTTATCGATGAATGATCGTCTCTCAGGCGAAAGATTTCCTTCAGGCGAAAGATCTTATAAGCGAAAGACCTCCTCTCGGGCAAAAGATCTTCTTACAGGTGAAAATTGTCAGACGGGTGAAAGATCTTCTTATCAGTGAAAGCTCTTCTTTTAGGCGAAAGATCTTCTTACAGGTGGAAGATCTTCTTAAGGGCGAAAGATTTCCTTCTGGTGAAAGATTTGCTTTCAGGCTAAAAATCTTCTTTCAGGTGAAAGATCTTCTCTTAAAGGTGAAAGATCTTCTCGCAGGCGAGGGATTGGAAGCTGGGGAGCGGTGTTGAAAACTGGAGGAAACAGGGCGGTTGCCTCGTGCAGAATGCAGTAGCAAGGAGGCCGGCCGAGGATTGGGCGGCGAGACGGTTACTGCGTGATGGAGGAGGAGAACCATCAGGCCGTCGTGGTCGGGAGTCAGAAAAAAAAAACTTCGGAGACAAGAGGCAAATGATGGTTGGCTCTTCGGAATACATTAGATGACACTAGGCAAGGTTGCAGGTGGTGGCAGGCAAGGACACGCAGGGCCATGAAAACGGTTGGTGAGCGGCTGAAGTCGGCAAAGGAATAAAGGCTTCAGCAGCAGCGATGGCTGGTGAAGGACAACAGGCTTGATGGAACGGGAGTGAGAGTCTGATGGAGTGGATGCAGGACACAGTGCCGTCGAATTCAGTCGATCCATAAGATGAGATTGTTCATTGGAACTGAGAGAAGTGATGCTGAACACTCGGTGGGCTATGCGGGTCGCGTGAAAGCTGCTTGTTCGTTAATGTGCTGATGGGTGAAGGATTATCTTTCGGCAAAAGAACGAAAGATAATGGGACGTCATCTTGGAAGTGACGAGTGAAAGATCTTCTTTAACGAAAGATAAGGACAAAAGAATGATAGGACGCCATCTTGGATGCAGGGCGAAAAGATTATCTTTCAATGAGAGATGCGGGCAAAGCTTGCAGGAAGAAGGGTCAACAGGGAAGCATCTTCAAGGCGATGGATCTCCTTTCATGTGAGGGATCTTTCGAGCGAAAAGATGTAGCTGAAGGGAAGGAGCGATGCATCTTTGGCCAGAGTTTGAAAAGAGATGGCGGCTGCGCCCAGGCCGGACGCTTTTATAGTAGGGCTGCGCATGACGCATGCGCAGTGGTGTTGCACAGCCAGCCGGATCTTGAGAGCGAAAAACCTCAAGAGAGATAAGGAGCACCCAGGAACTGAATGCATTGAAATTTACAGGTAGTAGATATTTTCGTAAACGGCACATAGAAAGTAATATTTACCTTAACATTGCAATTTTATTTTATCTTCCATTTGTGGTAAGGTTGTCGTTATGTTCTCTAGCTAAGCGGAGCATTAGCTTTATACTTTGTACTCCAGCTTGACATTTGTTTCAGGTACGAGAAAAAATGGCAGCCCAAGGAATGGGTCCTATTGAAGAGCTCATTCCGGCCCACGACTTAGACGGTTCAACGGATTGCACTTACGATTTTGCTTAAAACAAATGATCTAGATTGAGTTGGAAGGGGAACAGTGACGGTAATCCCCACTAATCATGCTGCGTCTCCGGTTGGGCGAGCTTCGTCAGCAGAACACACAATCAAGGAAGCTACTTTGCTGCACTGGAGCAGTGGTCATAAGTGCAGGAAAGAACCGAGTGAACGTCTTGAGTCTATGCATCATTATCAGGTTAAGTGGCCCAGTAATCCCGATCTTGGGCAATCAGAAAAGCATGGTAGGCCTGAAGTTTCATAGTCATTTCCAGTTAATTCACTGGAGTATATGGAGTACTGATAGCATCATCACAATACATAAGTTTATGGCTGTGAAAAGTATTTTTGTGAAGGCTCATCCCTGCAAATGGCATGGAATCTCCCAGCAATACAGTTTCATATCCTATCTCAGCCATAAAAGTAATAATACATCGTGCTGCAACTGTTTTACACAGACGTTTGATCTTTTTTTCTTTAATAAACAAGGTAAAACGACAGAAATCGGAAAAGTCATTTCTTTTATTAACTTAAAGCCATTCAGCTGACCCAGGTTGAAGAGCGGGTCACGCCAGGCATCCAATAATTTTAAAATACAGCTTTATATAAAAAAAATCATGCACCTTGATTCTTCGGATGTCAGACACACTCAGTTCATCATGATGTAATTTGCTTTGCAATGCACTGAAACAAACATTGTGATTTTTTTTATGCACCAGTATTTTTGAACACACTATACAATTCAAATCAGAATTAATGTTATTAACAAAACAATAAAAAAAAGCACTTGTACATTTTTAGCAAAATAAAAGAAGAATTAATAGTAATTAGACAACATAATAATGCTTGTAGATATATGTTGATATAATAAAGCACTTGATTTTCTTACCAATGAATTCAGAGACGGGGTCGTTGTCAGAGTCATTCCTCATTCCTCCTGTGATTTCTTCGTTCTCCACAACTGGCAAGAAAAGTTCGACAAACTCTGAGGTATACGGCGGAGTGATTACATCCAAAACCTGAAAACAAATTGTAGCAATCTATGTATTATCAAATTCACACCCAAAAAACATGTTACAGTTCATTATATTTTCCCAGTGACAACCAATTGGTCCAAGTATTAAATACTGGCTCCTTTCAGAATTAAGATCTAGACAATTAACATACTAAGCAAAAAGGTGTATGAGGTTAGTAATAACCATGTGCCATTGTAGTTCAGCTATAGCATCAG
Source organism: Lithobius niger (assembly GCA_023313725.1). Lineage (NCBI taxonomy): Eukaryota > Metazoa > Arthropoda > Chilopoda > Lithobiomorpha > Lithobiidae > Lithobius > Lithobius niger. Next base: position 14,282 of record JAHWFP010005625.1, read on the forward strand.
TATTCTAATCTAAAGGTTGGCACTTTTACATTTGCTGAGATTGAAGTTCAGTAAGAGAACATGATGGTGACCAGTATAGTAAATAGCCATGAAGATGAAAGATTGACTAAGTAGTGTGCACCTGTAAAAGTAAATTCGAAAGATCGATCCACGTTTTCTTCGCTCATTCTCAACACAAAATATTCTGTTGCTTTGAAGGGGATGGAAAGTCTTCCTGCAACCTTCTTCAGGCTTACTTCGATCGTGTTTTTCTTCGGTCTACATCATTTGAATTTTTTCGAGCATGTAGTCCTCGATATTTGTAAGAAAGTGCACCCCACTCTCTCAAGAAGCGTTCCTTCACGTCAATGTTGGGAAGGCACGCGCACCTTGCTTGTTTCAAATACTTCAAGAGCTCGCCACCGCAGGCACACCTGGGAGACAAAAAGCAGCTCATGACCATCCAAGCTCCGGCTACGCCTAATATTCAATACATGATGCACACTGACTTGAAGGAACGCTTCTTGAGAGAGTAGGGTGCACTTTCTTACAAATATCAAGGACTACATGCGTGGCAAAATTCAAATCTGGGCAGGCAGATGAGCAATGATGTAGGCAGAAGAAAAACACTATCGGAATAAGCCTGAAGAAGGTTGCAGGACGAGATTTCCTATCCCCTTCAAAACAACCGAAAATTTGCGAATACCGAAAGTCATTTTGTGTTTGAGAATGAGCAAAGAAAACGTAGATTGATCTTACGAATTTGCTGGACACTCAAAGTAAAAATCGACGTTTTGATATTTTTAACCTGTAAAAGTCTATATTTAATAAAACTAGTCAAATACTTGAAATCAAGTACTGTAGTTTCTGCCTCTTAGCTTGCTGAAGCTGGCCCGGTTTTGTGCTTGTCAAATACTTGGTAACTAACAAGTGCAGTATGGTCAAGTCATACTTAATGTTGCGCTAAACTGAATTCAAAATACAATATAACTACGGGTAATTTTACCACCCATTCTTTTGCCCTTCTTTTCCAAAGTTACATCTTCCCGCTTTGTGATTGAGGAGGAGGATATTTTACACTTAAGGTTCACACAAAATATACACAAAAATATAAAAATATAAAGTACTTTCCTGTTTTGGCCTACCAACTCGCACGGAAATGGAAGTCGGCTCTACTTCCGGTGAACTTCATAGATATCAGTGGGAGGTGAATTCAAACGAAGTGACCGCACGTCAAGATGGAGTAAACAAATCTCTCCAACATTGAAAACAAGACGCCTGAAGAAGACTGACGTGTCAGGGAACCCCATTGTTGGTTGAAAAGTTGCACTCGACAGAGTAGTAACTTTTGGAAAAAGCGTAAGCATGTGTACACAAGTTAATCACCGCCAAGTAAAAACGATCACTAGATATTCAACAATCGAATGTCACCATTATTAGATTTTTCTCCAAAATTAAATATAACTTTAAAATATTTCGGAACATAAAGGAAAATTTGTTTTATATACATTTTTTTACAACTTCTTGCAACTAGTATGAGACGAAATTCTTAAACGACATGCTGGTTGAAAAAAATTTATTCGTATGACGACAGATGTTGCAATAGCTAAAGGCTCGGCAGCTCAGCTCAACATACAAATAATTTTGAAATTAATCTACTCAGCATCGGCTTGGTACGAAACACGCTGCTCGGTACAGCCTTGGTATCTGTTTAGAATTTCTCCCGACTCCGGATCTGACCAATAACCCAGAATCCGGTACTGTACCTGACTGAGTATACTATCCGGATTCCGCCGAACCCTACTCATTTTTGTTGAAATTGCAGTGTTTAAATTTTTTTTGTGACGAGTTATGAAATTTGTTACCAAAATTGGTGAACTGACTTACTATTTTTGGCTTCATAATCCAAATTAATGATTTTGTTTACGCAATGTACGCACACCTCTTTCTTTGTCACATGTCAGCTTAAAACATTATCTTCTTTGCTACACTTGCTAACCTGTATAGGCCTTTGGCGATCTTGGAAATTTGTGCACACGTTTTAACAGCACTACAGTGCACGTGGTTTCCTACTGACTGTGTCACAGTAGGATAACTGAGAACCACTAAAATTCTAGCTGGTTCGTATGCTGCGTGGTCATCCAATTAGGCCCAATTTAATTTTCAGTATCAGCAATGTACTGTCTTCGCTAGCCAACTCTACAGTTGACAGCCTGAACAGTGATCAGCCCACGCACTTAAATCTCATTACAAACCATTCACAGCACTCATTGGGACTTTTCTTCGTCAAGCGTTAGCAGAGACAATGATTTTCCGCGGCCAATCAAAAAAAGTAATATTAAGGAAAAAAGTTAAATTTTGGTGTATGATCGGTCGCTTAACTGCTAAATAGGCGTTCACAACGTTCACAACAATTTGTGTGCATCTTAATAATATAGAATTCACATAAAAGTTTAAATTT
>JAHWFP010005626.1:0-26955 GCA_023313725.1 Lithobius niger
AAGTAACTACCGGAAGAGACGGGAAAATCAGACCAGCTATGCTTCAAACAAGTAATGGGAACTATATCAGAAGAGCGATACAACGAATTTGTCCGCTTGAGATAGTATAGGGTATAGGCGTCAATACTGATTGCAGGGTTGTTGCTAGAGTTTTAGAACGTGACATTCTTAGCAATCAGACATAGAAACTGACATCACACACAAGAAGTACACTCTTGTTAGGAACATGGTCAAATGTTAGTCTTAGCTTTCATAGACACTTAGTGACAACGAAGCACTCTTTAGTTCATAGAATCGTTCAGATTCAGTCCATAAATCCTTTCCAAATTCGTCGGACCTGTCAAGCACCGGCCTATGAAGTTGAGGTTCGGGCTTGGCAGGCAACGTTTAGGCCTCTCCGGTGGAGTCCGGTGGCTGAAAGGCGTGGAGCACCCGCGGACGCCTTAAGCTGGTGAAGGGCTATGCTCCACAATGCCTTTCTACCAGTCCAAATTGAAGGGTTTTTTTTTTCCGAGATGGGCTTCGGTTCATGTCGTTTCAATGCCGGTGAAGTCTTGACCGTGCTGCAAATCCAAGCCTTCCCCTACTTGTTGTAACAAGAATGAAACAAGGTCACTCTACAGCTCAATATACTCGTATGCAGTAAGGATTTTGACAACCTTGCAAATTACCATGCTCCGAAGAGTTGAAGATCAGTTTCACCTCGACCTGAAGATTTTTGGCCTTCAGTCCTGACCTACGTGTCAAAGATTTACAAGTCAAACTTGGTCTCATCTTTGTTGGGTGTGGGAATATGTTGTAAATCTTGAGCTCCCTTTGATTGTAAGGTCTTCGTTCTCAGTGCTTTTGTTATCACAATGTAACTTAGGTTGTATATTGTCAATTTTCAAACTAACCTTTTTGTAGGGGTCATTGTTGTCCCCAATTTTCGTGTATCCTAACAATTACGAGCTTGTTTCTGCATGCACTCGTGGGTATTGCGCATGTGCGCTGGTTTTAATGTAAACCTTGTTTTGGAAAATAAAATCACTTGGGATCCAGCTCTTGAACTGGAATGAACTCCTCTTGATTCTTGCAATTAATTCCAGCCTCTTGGTTTTAGGCCTTAAGCCTTTTCAAGCCTAATGATGTTGTGATTATGAATCTAAGCCTAATCAAGGCCTACTAGCATTCTAATTTAGGCCTCAAGTCAGCCTAATTCTGAGGGTTAATTATTTGCTGTCCTTCTATATTTCAGAGTCCACATGATTTATTACCTTCATAATTAAGTATTGAAAATGTAAGTATAATGTTTTATTGGTGCTAGGAATAGTTTGAACTTAACATTAACCTGATAGGTATCTAGGAACCCAGAGGGATTGCTTTGGCCTAAAAAACCCTGTGGGGAATGCCTGTTACAAGGTATTCCTTGGAAGGCATCCCTCAGGGAATGGCGACCCGGACGAGCCGGACAATCGTCAGGTACTAATGCGCGATAGAGGTGTAAGCAAATTTGTTCGCCTCGACCCTTTAGACAAACCTAATTCTTTAGGGCTTTCCTGGTTTGCATACAATATAATGCGACTTTCCCAGGCTAATGTGGCCTCATTAATGCACATCACAAGACAAGTAGCTTAAGTAAAGTTAAACACATTCCTACAATTGGATAAAACAGTGCATACAATCAACACAAAAATTTTAACAAAATGTTTAAACTATGAGGTAAGCCAGAGGAAAACCTGACAGTAGGGCAACCTCGACCTCTTTCAAGTGAATGCAGGTTTGGAAGTGAAAAATGGTCTTTCCTCACGTTCAAGTGTGTATTCGAAGCGTGCAGGTCGAGGGTTGCCCTACTCTCAGGTTATGTCACGAAATACGTCCTTGTTAGAATTAGTTTTAACATTTTACCACGGTTTTTTGTCGATTGTCTGCTACGTTGCATTTATCCATTTCTATGGAATTTGCGTGTTCAATTTGACTTACAGCTACTTGGCTTGTAATGGTGCTAGTGTGGCCTCGAAATGTCACGTTATTATGTAAAATTTGTGCACTCCTTAAGCTTTAAATACTTCTAATCACAAGTTAGCTAACAGCTAATATCATAACCAAAAAATAGCTACACAATTTTTATTTTACATTATGATAGCAGTTCAAGGTGAATTGCAAGTAAGGCAACTGCGAACCTCGTATGCTAAAAATAGCTAACAATTTGGTGGCTTTCATATAGCAGAGTTGAAGGAGAGTAGCAAGCCAACACAAAAATCATACCCTAATATATGGCACAATTAACGTGCTAAATGGGATGGAGAAGTTTCAATATAGAGCTCATGGTCCGTAATTTGTATGCTTTGCTCGGCAGTTACAACAGCTCTGGTTCGTTTGCCATACATTCGTCATCATGTTGTAAAGTGTCTTCCAACTACATGAGTTTGTGGTGGTGGGTGTCCATCACAGGAAGATTTATTCTAGGTGTTGTTTTGCTTGGCTTGTTGTTTACTGTTTGTACGTTTTTGTTACAGTTGTTTAAGGGGAAGATACTTATACTTTTTAACCGCTAAAGCACAGAGAACACTGAATTTTTTCTTTAATTATAAAAAAAAACCCAGTGAAACATGAGAAAACTATGTAAGGTGGAGCACTAACATTCATTATAAGATCGCTAAAAATTAATTAAGAGATTCTTGGGAGTAGTATTAATAAATTAATGCGAGCAAGTGACATTTTATTTTTTATTTGCAATTTTTCAGGTGCGTGGATTGCGTTTTTTTTTTACCCAAACAAAAGGTAATAGTTTGTTGCATGAGTACGGGCTACAGTAGTTGGCTTTTTCCAACTATCGGCATGTTCCCGGAGGAGTGCAGACAGCAATGAGAAATACTAAATAAGTTTTTTTTTTAGGTTGCACTTAATACCAACTGCCCTTTCAACTTACATTCATAACTTCTGCAAAAAAAATTTTTCACACTCTCCACATTTAATCACTTTCTTTCCAGGGGTTAAAATTCCGTGCAGCATTAAATGAGACGCGCCCAAACTCCTTTCCACAATCATCACATTCAAACATTGTCTTTCCACTGTGTACAAGTGCACCTGCTGTTAAACTGCAATGTGCTGCTAAAGCCTTTCTGCAATCAACACATTCAAATAGTTTCTTCCAGCTGTGTACAAGTGTATGCGTCCTTAAATAAAAATTGTTGGTAAAAGCCTCTCCACACTCGACACATTGAAATAGATTCTAAACACTGCGTTTAATTGCATGCAGTGAAAAACCATACTTCTTGTCAAATGCGTTTCCACATTCTACATATTTAAACGATTTTTTTCAGCAGCGTATAACTGTGTATCACTTTAAATAAAACTTTCCACACTTGCTACATTCAACCGGTTTCTTTTGTAACATGTGAAAGTGTGTGCATCATAAAATTATTCTTGTGCGTAAACACCTTTACACACTCAAAACGTCGAAATGATTTCTGTCCACTGTGTACAAGTATAATGTATTATAAAACGAAACCACTCTCCTAGTTCTGCAGCAGCCGACACCGTCTTGTTTAGGAGCAATGACAAGCATTCGTGATTCTCAGTCTTTGTAAGTTTGGTGATGATAACGCTGGCATATTATGCAGCATACAAAACCCATCACCGCATTTTTTACGTCGATTAACGACATCCTGAAAAATCTCCGACAACATAGCGGATTTGTTTACATGATATAAAGCAAATGGCGATCGTGTGAATGGAACTGAAGCTGGCATATGGTCAGCGTCTCCCGGAAGTGTTTGATTAAAATGTTGGCATTTTGTTACCCAGGCTTAAAAAACACACGTGAGTGCTCCTGAAAACCACTTTCTTAACTTTCAGTGGCCTATTACCATTGTTGGTATTAGTGTGTTGTCAGTTGAGATGTAATATAAACGACAGAAAAGCGACCAAATAGCATACGAGACATAACCATTTTTATTCCGTTAACTGTGAAACAAAAAATTATGATACATTTAAGCCACATACAATAACAAAGCTACATAAAAAAAATGTTTACGCCAATAATATTTAATATTATGGCTAGAAGCCTGTAAACAATCCCGAATATTCTTAAAGTAAGGTTATAAGAAAAAGTCAAGTAAGCATTCGTGTCTCACTAGTAGAAACTGGTTCGTTAGAACCAAGTTTACACCTATTACTAAAATAAAGTTAGCTTGCATTTTTCACTTTCTGCCCATTTAGAGGATTAGGTTTGTAATATGCCCACACTCGCCTTTTTATTTGCACAAGTTTTTATTCATGCTAATACGTGGATTTGCTTGCCAAAGTAGAAAAAAATAATTTGTTTGGTTTGTGTGGTAGAATGTATCATCCACAAGGTTTGCACGCATGTTGCTCGTGTTTACACTTGCTGGACTCCACAGCAATTATAAACGAATAGCATGTATCGTGCAGTGGAGCTACACGACCTTACCCACAGGTTTGTTATTTCCCGGGAGAAACCAGTTTTGGACTGGGCACTGGTAAAATTTCTGGTAAAAATCTGGTAAGACCAGCAAAGAAGGAAATTTTTACTTCTATTTTTTTGGGTAACTTGGTGTGTGCGACTGTTTTGCACTGAGAAATTTATATATTGAATTAACTGTGACTTTTTTGACACCAGTTTCAATACGTAATTGTTTGGAAACCTTACTTTTCACGCTATTGACTTAATTCACCTACCTATCGATTCCTTTCGTCGTCAGGGTTCCAAAAATCATAACGAAAACGTGCGCAAACGTTTTTTTATTTAAAAAAAAATATTAAAACACGCTAAAACGCTACGCACAACAAGCTAGAAGCGGCAGCTATTCTACGCGATGATTCCACAACTAGAAAACCTGATTTCAACCAGAACGTTACTAAACGAAAATTATCTCTTTCCTAGGCAGACGGTGATATTTGTGGCCGGATTTACAGTCCCAAATTATGCTACTTCCTTGTTTCACAAATGCTTGCGTCATACTTTTTCTGATTACACCAATTCTCGATGTGTATAATAATGCGCGCGAAGCGCGCCCCTGCGGTCTGTGATTCCGGCCGCAAATATCGATATACACCAACCAATTTTTCGTCTGCTTCAGCCATTTCGTCTGCTACCAGAACGAGATAATTTCCATTTACTCAGGGGCGCGGAATCAGGTTTTCTTGTTGCCTCTCCACCTCGCAGCATGGCGATGACGGAACGACAGTTGTGCATAGCATTTTAGCGTGTTTTAATATTTTTTTAAAAATAAAAAAGCGTTTGCACACGTTTTCGTTATGATTTTCGGAACCCTAACGACGAAAGGAATCGATAGGTAGGTGAATAAGGTTGATAGCGTGAAAAGTAAGGTTTCCAAACAATTACCTTTCAATATTTACTCTTAACCATTACAATGGTGGTTCATTGTCTTTTCTATTGTTCGTGTTCTACTAGGGCGTCGTCAATTACACTGTCGACAAAATGAAGGTAGGCATTCGTTAATCACACAATAAATAATAGTTGGATAACATTTATTTAAAAAAAAATTAAGTTTGAAACACTACATCGGGCATAGGCAGTTACCTATGTTGCATTGGTGACAGTGTTGTGGCCATCTTTTCTGTTGCAACAAAACACCCAATAATTTGAATTTGAATTTTTTTTCGGAAAGACCCATATTTGAAGTCCAGTTGAGAATTTATGCTGGCAGAAATTTTAGCGCGCATTACATTCTTCTTGGTGTTTATTAACGATGCAGCAGATTTTCGCACTTCGGAAATTACTGGTGAGAAAATCTGGTGTTAATTGATGCAGTGGTTAATTCATACTGCATTTGGGTATTTTATTATTTGGTTATTTTGTTATTTCGTACTGTAATAGTTATTTCGTACTGCAGTGGTTATTTCGTACTGCGTTACAAATTGAAGCAGTGGTTATTGTGTGCTGCCATCTAGCCACTGTTTAACACCAAACTCGTTACTCCTCCCCTCCACCCCCCTCCCCGTACTCTTCCCCTATTGTGTGGTCTACATGCTTTTTATGCTGCCTCCTTGGAGTTGGAGCTTAGCAACTCCTTGTAGCTCCATGTGCCACCTATCAGGCTGTCCCTTGTAGCATGCATTGCCTGAGGCACTCCTGATTTCAGCTCTTTTCATTGGCTGTCGGAACCACTTCACCACAGCTCAACTACATGTCCCATTTTGATTTTTTTTACAAACCTTCTCTGGGTGCACCGTTATCAATGTGCAAAATATGGTTTTAATTGATGTGTTGGGTATTGCATGATGCGATCAGTTTAATCGCATTGGAGAGTATTCATAAACAGAGCTCCGCTCGGCATTTGGCCTCACTACGATCCAATAAAACTTTACATCTTCTGCAATGAAGTTGTTTTGAATGGGATTTAGCTTTTGTCCTCACCTGCTATTTAATGGGGTTACTCTGAAAATGCCTTTAAATGGGTAATTTAGGGCAGTGTAAACCTGGTAAAAAGCACGCAACCCATTCCTTAACGTAGCTCGTGTCTTTGTGATTGGTCACTCACCCATTACTATACAATCAGTCAAGGTGATAATATTTTCTAAAGCCCAGGGCATAGACATCCATGTTGGTAATTCTTAATTACCAAATACTAGACCTTTGGATGACCTTGTAAAGAAAACAAATTGATGATGTAAACAATTTAAAATTATATTTGGAATCACGTCAAATGATGTAATTTATATGTATTAGAATAGCGAATTACAAAAAATCACATAGAAAGGAAATTCGGCACAAACTCACCTGAACAACACCACCATGCTACTCCTGAGCTAGCAGCATATACATACGAACAGTATACAACTATGATGTAGGACATTAAAACTAAACATTATTTAAAAACTATCAAATGTAGCTATATTAAAGATGAAAAACTGGTTCAAGTCCATAGACTTAACACAGTGTGAGGACGGAAATTCACAAATTCAGGTGAAGTTTTAACACTAACAACACATCTATAGATGCGCAAGCTCACAACCTAATACTGTTGTTCTTTCTGCGATATTTTTGAAACTCCATACGATGTTGCAAGGAATATTTCTGGAATCCATAACAAAGAGAATCCTAACAACATTCCTAAATTTCCGCCAATATCACATAAAAATGCTATTAAAGAGTAGCGTGATTCTTCTATGACTGTCTCGACGATGTTCAATGGCAATGTGTAACCGGCTATACTAATATCAATATCTATTTCTTCTCGGTACTGGAAAAATGTGTAGATTGTTTTGTGGCAACGTCGAACACAGTTGCATTCCTTTTCTGCATCCCTCGAAACAAGAGATATGTAAAACTCTCTGGTGTTCTTGGCATCATAAGTCGTTTGACATTCTGGCAATTTTGTTGGTGGAACAAAAGGGAGGCTAAAATATAAACAGGAAATAAAATATGATAATAGAACAATAGAAGTACCAACAACAGCAGTAAGTCGCTTCGGAACTCTATGGTAATAATTTTTAGATTATAATACTAGCAGCCAACTTAAAAACATACTGTTTGCTTACGAATTTTGTTTAAATACAAATAATTTACCATTTCACCCTGTGTACTGTGAAGGGGGGAGAAGGAGGAACCATAGCAAGCATCTTTTTCATTCCTGAGTGGAAGCGATCTTTAGGCTTTTTAAATTTGTATTTTGCTTAATTTTCATTTTTTCTAAACCCACAGAACGTAAAAAAAATAATAAACGGGCGCAATTATTTATGTTTGCAGAATCTAGTGAGGATGCAGAATAATATTACTAAATAAATATATACACTGTATATTTAACTTTGGTAATATATCTATTTTACACCACGATCCGTTTACCTGCATTAAGTTCAATCTAGGCATTTTAAAAAGAAAATTTAATGTTATCAATCAGCTATTACCCACTGGTCATGTTATTTCCTCCTTGGGATAGGATTTTTCGCTGAATGGAACTTCTGCATTTTTTCCTCTTTCCGCCAGTTTGCGTTCTGCACTCCTACTGCTCAATTGTTATTTATTGAGTGATGTTTGGTTTCTCCATTAGCCCCTGTTTTTAATTCGACGTGTCACACGTTGAATTAATGTGGTTGTGCCCAAAAAACAGGTGAAGGCTAATCGGTTCAGCGACATCTTCTCAAAAACCAGACACATTTGTTCAATTCTGATCCGACAAAATTCAAGTATGTGGGTGGGTTACTTGCAGTGTGCAGGTACTAAAGGTATTATGCTGTACAGAATATAGTTAAGACATTTGAAGTATGATAACCTCAAACAAAGTCCTTCGGCAAAAAACCGTCGTCCGATAGTATACGATCTGTGGATGACGTCAGCCCATCGTGAGCGTAAAGCTGTGCGCTCATACGAAAAAGTTTCAGTGTGAAACTGCACATTTCGGCAAGTCAGCTCTTCAATATTGCAGTCGGTTAGAGACTATGCGGAGACATCGAGGTGGATCCTCTCTTATCACAAAGAACAATACATAGTGAGTCATCATCTACCTTTGGCGGTAATCTGTATGATACTCCGAATTTTTACGCTGGAATCTGGATGGTACAAATAATGCGAGGCGTGCAAAGACTTTGCTGTTATTAATCATTGCGCTATTCTCCCTGCTTTTCAGGTGCGATATATTGCAGTATTTTATTAAGCTTATTTGTGGTGTTGTTTCTTATTGAATGAGTGGGCAAAGCGAATTATGTCCTATATTTACAGTGGCAGACTGGCCAGGGAGGGTAGGACGGAATATTTCTTCTGGCCTCTAATTCTCATTTTTTTTGAATCCGTAACAGAAAGACTCACACAAATTTTATTCGTTCGGTATTAGTTTTACCAACAGATTTAAAATTACAAATAATAAAAATTAAAAAAATCACTATAAAACGCTAGTAAAATAAGTATTTTGTATTAAGTTTCAGTACCTACATGTATCATTTGGTAATTATTTGTCTGTATCAATGCAAATCTTTCTCGAAAACAGAATAAAGCTTACCGCCTTAAAGCTTTACTGGATCTGGGTTACTTTTGGTGTACGACTTTTGGGTGTTATGAGCTGGCAAGTCTAAGTACCTCGTTTGGTTCACTGGTCGTCTTAGAAACTGGAAAGCCATAATCGTGTCAGCAAAGGCCGTTCACTCTCAGCATTGAATGAAGGGCCATCTGGTGCTGTTGTTTGGGGGCTAATGTGGAAGTACTATTAAAACTATTCCTTTTAAATTTCTACCACTTACTGGCTATCCTTTTAACAGCTTATCTGCAGAATTTGTCTTCACTGGCAACCCTGACACCATGCATACCACAGTGAATCTTACCAACAAGTGCCTGTGAAGATTGTAATACGGCATATCTTGTCATGTTGATGCTGTGGCCATGAATCTGATATTGAATTCACGATTTAGCCAGTATAAATTGCAAACTTGTTTAGGATACAATGACCGTTTTAAAATTTCTGATGAGTGTATGACTGCTTAACGAGGCTGTATATCTGAAGCTTCAACTCTCATTAAAAAAACAGTAAGTGCAATACATTATCCTACGGTCCCTAACTTTCTCAGTGCTAAAATTGCGCCGCGATATATCCCATATGGTGTAGCGATATAGAAGTCATGCTCAGGGAAGTGACGATACGACATTGCCAACACTTTGAAAAGGGAGAATTCCTTAATAAAACCATGTGAGAATTAATTTTATTTGTTTAATGTTAACCTGCATTCTTTGTTCGAAAGATAATTGAAACCCGTGCTTTTTTTGTTATTAAGAAACAACTTAAGATAAATGCAAATTAATTCTCACATGGTTTATTAAACTGTTCTACATTTCAAAATCTAGACAAGAAAATAAATACTTTAAATGCTTACTACTTTTCCGTCCCCCCCCCCAAAAAAAAAATAGCCTGCAACAGTAAATCACAATTCTACCATGAACTTGCATCGGTTTTTCGAAAACACCAATTAACATAACGTTACGAAATATACATGAAATTTCAGCGTTAAAATTAAGCATTATGCTATTTCCCTCCGTCTCCCCCCTCCCATTCGAAAATTACACCCACAATGTTCCTAACTGCCCACATTGTTTACAGGAATACGTTACCACTGAATTGTTCTTAAACTTCTTCGCTGTCGTCCAAACCTTCGTTTTCCATCAGAGAATGACTTAAACGCGAAGATCCCCACTCAGAAAGCACATTATGCAAATAAAGAAAGACGACACAATACGTAAAATGAGAGAATTGAAAAAAAAATTTTTAAACCTTTTAGGGTAACCTAGAGTGAACGACGTAATTTTTCATGATGAAATTTTCGTAATGTGCAACATGATAATGGACATTAGTCCAACGACTTTAAAAAAAAAACGCGTATCTCCTAAACCTATTTTTTTTTCAAAGAAAATCTCTCCCTCTAGACACACCCCTGCTCAACCCCCTTCCCGCTCAAATGGTATCGGCTGTAAACCTGACTGCATCAAAAGAAAATTATGCAAACGTGACGACACAAAATTTGTATAAACAACAGACCTTCCAATTCATTTGCGAAGGCAAACTTTCCATTTATCCCAAATTTTGTTTTTAATTTGGAAAGTTAGGGACCGTACGATAAAGTAGTTATAGTATCCGTGGCGAAATGTATGGGATTTATGACCCGATGGGTGATATTCCGAACATAGCCAATCCGCTCTAACTATGTAGTTCTTGCGGATTGGCCATGCTCGGGATATTGCCCATCGGGTGATAAATCCCACACAGTTTGTCAGGGGTACTATAACTATTACATAATAATAATTCGTCCAAAGTCAGCATCGCAGTTTTCACTGAACTACGGATAAAATCAATCCTTACTACAAAGTGCACTGAATTGCCCCTAATAAGAATGAACATTTTTGCGCTACTGAGTACCACCACACCAGTTATTTCAACATTGCTCAAGTTGCCAAGTTGTCGACGCGCCATTAAGCCTCAATCCCCCCCTCAAGCTTAGTTACACGCTCGTGCTGACATTCAGTCCAGCTTAACCGACTGCAGATGGTGGCCGCAATGAATACTTAATATCTATAGCAAGCTGGAAATGAATATTGTTTCAAAAATTTCCTCAAGGATCTGAAGGTTTCCTGGATAACGATGTGTTATGTGTATCAGTTGCTTGTTGTCCGTTTAAGCCTTGAGCAGGAACTAAACCAGGAATCCATACTTCGTTCAACATTTCTATTTCAGTGACCTCCCTGTTATTGGTGACAGTCACAGAGTGGCCACAACTGTACTGTGAATTCGACAAATCATCTGGTTGCTAGAAATTTATCACCAGTGTTTCACAAGTTTAAAATATTAAATGATGAAGGATCTCAGATAAACAACAGACGTTATCATAATGTCTAACCTTCAAGTGATAAAAATTATTTGCCCTATCCAGTGCCCTATGCAATTATAATTTCATCAAACAAAGGAAATTCAAAATTGATCCCAGAATAAAGCCATTATACTTTGATTATGCTGTGACAAGTTTTGCTGTGTTTTCTTTGTATGGGGCTACCTCCAGACTGGAAAGAATCCTCACAAATACAAGCATAAGAAGCTTTAACTAACAGAAAATGGACTTCCGATTTAATTTCGGGACAATGGTCAACTGTATTGTATCACCTCCTGATAGGCATGACTCCCACAAATGCAAGCATGAGACAATATTTTTATTTTCGGGTAATTATTTGCACCCTTGGTCACAATAAAAGATGATGAAATGATACTAAAAACGCTAACTAACATTCAGCTATTAAATCCAAAATAGCTGAACACTAGTTGGCAGTTTCCATAATTTCGTGTTTTTATTGCCACTTCATCGTCTTTTATTGTGAGCAAGGGTGCAAATAATTGCCCGAAAATTAAAATACTGTCTTTGTATTGTCTTTGAATGCTTGCTTTTGTTGTGAAGCTTTCTTATCAGGATGTCATATAACACAATTTACCATTGACCCATAATTTAATTTGACGTCTGTATTTTCTGTTAGTTAAAGCTTCTCTCTGTGGCAAAAGCTTATCCAGTTTCCAGTTTAAAAAATATATATTTGATAATACTGACTGGATTCCAGCTTTATGAGCAGACTTACCTGCAGTTGATGGATGCAAAGAGTTTGTGCTCCAAACATTTCTTACGGCACTCAAAAAATGATTCTGACGACATGCAAGGGTAATTAGGAGTGTTTAAGTATTGAACCTGAAAAAGAGAAAATGAAAAGTCTCTTATAATTGAGAGTATTTTTTGTATTATTATATTGATGAGAGGTGAGAACTACAGCAACAGAGCTTCTAATCCTGTTTTGATGTTCTGACTGTAGTACTTTTTTTTGGGGGGGGGGGAGGAGTAATCTACATGGAATGGCACGACAAGAGAATGTGATTATTAAGTACAACAAAAATTTAAAACATGTGTAACAATTTAAACATAAAACTGGCTTAAAAATAGCATGGCCAAACCACATGGGAGTAGGAAGGCTGTGTTAGGTCACAACTGCCTTACCACCTAGGTTAGGCCTTCCAGGGACACAAAGTTTAAATAGTTTTATTTAGTTTCATTTTTTGCACGCTCATAATTAACGGTGTATAAGAGTAGCCTTTAAGTATTTCTTTGTATATAAGTATTCTGCAATATTAAAAACAGCAGTGTTTACCAATCTCACGAGACCACTGAATCGTGATGGGAAAAATCTATACCCATCATTCGGATGTTGGCATTTTCGTGAAGCGGGCATCATGTCACCCTCGAGATAATGCCTGAATGTTAAGCAAGTATTTGAACCTCGATCGAGCCTTGGAGAATGGTTGTTGTTAAATATTGCAGTTTATGTAGCGTGCAGAGAATTGAAAAGTGTTGCAAAATGATTTCTGTTAGTTGAAGTTTGACGCTTACCTTAAGCTAAAAAAACAGTTTCTTGTTTTGATCAACCCAATCCTAAATTTTGATAAGCCAGTGTTTTCTGGCGAGCAGTGATGTGTCTTTGCTGCATTTTTGATCAAATTTCGACCATCTCGTTTCTATGTCCATCATGGCCAGCTAATGTAGATTTATACAAAAGCCGGAGTCTTTTTATTAAGTCATTAGAGTTTTTGTAATATTTATAATCAACTCTGCTCGAATGACCTGCTTTTTTAACCATGCCCGTCCATTTTTTCTTAGATTTCATGTTCTCCCAAATCGAAGTGATGATCAATATGTACTTGGCGCTATGATTGGACTTGGGTTTACGTGTGGTCAGGTCACTGTTGTGATAAATGGCATGAGTATTTTTTAACATTGACGCACAAGATGCTTTAACTTCCAGTGCATAGGAAGGTTCTTTCAATTCTTTAAAAACTACCAGACCCCAAAGCCTGCGTCTTTCCATATATAGCAATATGGACTGACTATGTCATTATCAAAAATTTTAACTGATTTATGTCCTTTTTTTCTTGTCGTACTGTAGCTGGAATACTGGGCCAGTTCCCTTGGAATTTTCGATAAATGTTACCAAGAAATATTTAGCAGTTTGGCGGATAACCTGTCCATCGAGGGACCCGAGTGTGGTGACGTTCAGGCGGGGTAGAAATGCATCTAGCTTGCACCGTGGAATATGTAGGAGTAAGTTTAGTAACAGTGCTCGTAGAGGCATATTTAGCTTGGCTGGAATCTCTGGAGGAATTATCATACGTAATATCCCAAGAGCTAAGGAAATTATCGATAATTTTTTTCAACCCGAGTGTTTTGAACTCTATAAACTCACGAGTGCTATTTAGGCAGACATTCATTTCACGAGTGCGAAGCACGAGGGAAATTATCTGCCAATAAATAGCACGAGTGAGTTTAACAAGGCAAAACACGAGTGTTGAAAAAAAAAAGCTCGCGGGGTATTTAGTTAGAGAATTTCTCGTCATTTTTCATTATTTAGCACTCTAAATTACGTATGCAGAATTAAAAAAAATTATAAAAGTCACTGCTGCCCTCCAAATATTGGCGCGCCTATTTGCACCATGGCCGCCAGGAATAAAATAGATATTTGCCGCCGGTGAAGCATTTCTCATTGGCGCACACCTCCAAAGATTTTTACTTTAAACTATTGCGTAATAATAAATTAGTAACTGTAGTACACATTTTGACTTTTTCTAAAATTGCAAGAGTAAGTGAAAAAATAAATAAATATGTACTGTAGTGGAGCGTAATAAACTTCAAAACGGTGCTGAGACTTTCTTGCCAGGTTACGTTAACGTTAGGCCTAACGATGCAGTCCGGCTAGTCCGGCTAACTAGCTTCGCCACCGCATTCTATGTGTGGCTGCAGGCATTGCTAGGTTACGCAAACAAACGACACAGTGCATATTTCGACAGAAAGGTCTTCCGGATTGTTTTTGGTAGGAAAATACATACTTTTATTTGAAATGAATTCAACAAACGTACCGTAACATGTCAATTGTGTAACGTTTGAAGCGAGTGACTACCGAAAGCGTATCAACTTCGGAAAGCGCTCGCCATGTTTTACAATGTTTTGCATTACACTGCGTCGACCAATGAAAGCTACAGGATGTTGCCTGACTGATTTAGTTTTAAATTTAGCCAATGAACATCGACTTACAGTGATAACACCGCAGTAGCGTTCGAAAGCTACTGAAGTGTTATCACTGTAAGTCGGCTGTGATTGGGCGAATTTAGCACACGATCAATGAGCAAATTTTTGTCAGGGAAACTCTCATTACAAGTGCTTGAGCTGGAGTTGAATATTCCGTGAGACTGGAATTGAGAAGGGTTGTGAATGTATTCTCAATAGGAATAATGGCTTCAGAAGAATCCCAGGATAAATCCGCTACTTTGTAATCATCTTTGTCAGTATCCTCCGCTTTGCTTGCTTTATTCGGTGTAGTTTGAATGTGCTGCGCTAGAGTTTTCACATCAATTACTGATGCTGGCTTTGTAGCGCCAACTGCCGGCTTCAGAGTGCTTTCTACCGGTTTAAAAAATGTTGTAGCACTTCTTCTTGCTCTATCTCATCCAAATGTTGATTAAACAACTTTTTAGTTAAACGTCTTTTGAGTTTTGAGATTTCGCGTTTCATCTCCATTCTGTTGTTTAATCATGAAAAAAATGCTTCAATTCGTCCTATTTTTTTCTCATTTTCAGTAAATATAGACTATAAAGCATTGTATTTAGGCTGACATAAAGCTTTACTGCAAATAAATAACCGGTCATAGTCGAGCCAACCTTCGTTATAAATGAAATTAAACAGTAGGTTCATTTTTCCACAATTTGCGGGGCATATAATGTAACATCTGATATTAGAAGGCAGACATGCATGATTTTTGGTTTCATATTCGGCCCAAAAAGTCTTAAGGTTTTAATTTCCATTGCATTTTTTACTTGCCAAATTTTTTATTGTCTACAGAGATACCAAATCCAAAAAGTTTCATCGGGAAATTGGTCGTTGGAAATATCGGAATGGGGGACTCCACATTCTATGCTGCTCCATAATTTCATGTTGCTGGGAGCATCATTGGCAACATATACTGCAGTAATTTTCCCATTGACTTCGGTCAAGTTTAAAGCATTATAAGATGGTGAGTTAAACATGGTTTGTCAATAACAATTTTGTGAAGTTACCCCCAAGTTCTAAGACAGAGTGGTTTATCGTAGTCATTTGCCTATTCGCAAGAGGATTAACAGGGAGAAACCGTGTGCATAGAATTAGGATAATTGAACATAGCCATGGATACTGGTTTCTGCTCGTCAAACTCAACCTCTAGTTTTTTACAGATATTCCATTTAACATTTTCAACATTTTTTGAGTTTAC
Organism: Lithobius niger; assembly: GCA_023313725.1. Taxonomy (NCBI): domain Eukaryota; kingdom Metazoa; phylum Arthropoda; class Chilopoda; order Lithobiomorpha; family Lithobiidae; genus Lithobius; species Lithobius niger. The sequence continues at coordinate 15,773 of JAHWFP010005626.1, forward strand.
GGGTTGCTTGGCAGAATTCAACCCTTTTATTTCGATTTTCGTTTGAAATGGGAGTCCCGAACCCTTTAAATCGTTAAACTGTGTGGAGGAAGACAGGGAAAACTTTACACCATCGTTAATCTTTTTACCTTTCTTATTCTTAACTTTCAGCAATTTTTTTTGCAAGAGATTCGAGAAATTTGATTGCCAGTTCCGTTGAGACATCTTACTGTTTATCTATATTCACCTCGAACCCAGTACAGTCACATACTAAAGTAGGGTAAAATACAATTTTAAGTCAGCTATATACCCCTACTTCCGCTCACCTGATAAAAGTGGTGGTAATGATGCACTTCCGCTCACCTGATGAAAAGTGGGGGGTAATGGCATCCTCCATCTTTCATCAATCTGGAGGAGGGTGTTTTTTCCCGACTTTTGTTGATCTGGAGTAGGGTTGCTACGAATCCACTTCCGGTCAAAATGGGGATCCACTCACCTGATAAAAGTGGGGGTAATGATGCACTTCCGCTCACCTGATGAAAAGTGGGGGTAATGGCGACCTTCCATATTTCATCAATCTGGAGGAGGGTGCTTTTTACTACCTTTTTTCCGGGTTTCATCAATCTGGAGGAGAGTGGGAATTGCTGCATCCTGCGATACTACTTCCTGTCACCTGATCAAAGTGGGGGTAATGATCCATTCACCAGATGAAAAGTGGTGGTTACGATTTTTCGTCTAACTGGAGGAGGATGGAAAAGTGTCTTTAAAACCTTTTTTGTTTTTTTTATTGTATTCATCAAGATGGCGGACGGTGGAAAAGTGCCTTTTACTACCTTTCATACGTTTTCGTCGATCTGGAGGAGTTGTGCTACCTCCTATTATGTCACTTACGGTGGGGGTAATGACGTAACTTCCAGTCACGCTGGGTTATTCTAGGTTAGGTTAGGTTAGGTTAGGTAGTCTAGGCTAGGATCGTATTCGTCAAGATGGCGGAGGGTAAAAAAGCGCCTTTTTATACCTCTCATACGTTTTCGTCGATCTGGACCTCCTATGACGTCACTTCCGGTCTCGGGATCAAAGTGGGGGTAATAACGTAACTTCCGTTCACATGATCAAAGTTTATTTGTAAATTTTTCCCGCATATTTTATAGACTCACCTAGGGAAGGAAGGGAATTGTAGGGATATGAAAAATTGTTTTCCTAATAAAATAAAAGGAACGAAAAGTTTTCTTTCGAGAAAAAGAAAATGAATTCAAAATCGTCGTTTACGTGTACGTACTGTGGAAATGTCTACGCAACTCGACAAGAATTGATCCATCATCTTCCCAACCATCGATCCGATCTACGACCAGAGTGTTTGCTCTTCGAAAACGAGTTGAAAGATATTGAAGGTAAAGTAACTTGCAAGTTGGTACACGATGATACGCATCGAATTTATTTCCGTAAAATTGAATTTCTCGATTCATCCCTGGCGCTCAATTTACTGTATTGTCCGCTCAAATTTCTAATTACGACTTGCTTGGATCAAATGACCAATTGTAAATTTCAACTGTGTTTAGAGGCAGATTTTAGCAGGGATTCCAACACAGTGTGAGCCTATTTCTAGTCCTCTATATAGCTATTTACAACGAATCTGACGTGTCGGAAATCTTGGAAGATGTTTGCAAAAAAATACAACAGTCCGTCAAAACATTCGAAGAAAAAGGTAGTGGTTGGCGCTTTTTGAAAGTTCGGGGTATAACTGAAAGAGTGGTAAAAATCAATCCTTTTTTCCCTAGTTCTTTCTTACCCTTGCCAAGTCATTACGCAAGAAAAGCAAAGTTTTAGTGATAGTGGAAAATTCTGACGAAAAGTGCTTTCTGTATTCATTTTTAGCGGCTGAAATGAAGGGCTACGAAACCGAGGTTAAATATTACGAACCATTTTTGAATACCGTAGACCATTCCATGTTGACGTTCCACGTGAGTCAACGGCAAATTGATTTCTTCGAACGAGTCAACAATTTGTCCATTAACGTAATTTCTTACAAAGGATTGATAGGGTTACACCCGGTGAGAGTGATCAAAAATACGGAAGGAGAAGTAATTGACCTGTTACTAAAAGCCGACAAAAAGGAAATACTCATTACTGCGCCATCCTCGATATTGATAGGGTACTCCAATTTCGAGGTGTTGGAAGTAACAGGAAATTTTACTGCCGTAACTTCTTCATGGACTTTGGTAAAGAACAATTTATGATGGAGCACACCAGTAAATGTGTGAGATTGAATAGGGTGCAAGTACTCACTTTCCTACCACCCGGCGCTAACACGTTAAAATTCCTCCACTACGTTAGACACAATCCTCATCCTTGGGTATTTTATGCAGATTTCGAATGTATGCTCAGACCCGTGCAAACTAGTAGCTCCGATCTATCCTCGAGTTCGTCTACTAAAGTCAGTTTGCATTTGCTTACTAGTTTTGGCTACGTCGTTGTTGGTCCAGAAAATGAAATCGTGAGTAAAAAATTCTACCTTGGCGAGGACACGGTGGATAAGTTTTACGAATGTATGAATAACGAAATTCAAAAGTTTTTGCTACGATTATAGCGCATCCAAAACATCTGATGATGTCTGCTGATGATGAAATTCGGTTCTTGAAAACTGATACTTGCTACTACTGGGGCAAAGTCATCGTCTCCAATAAAGTGAGAGATCCCTGCCACTTCAAGGGAAAGTTCAGAGGTGCTTCTCACGTAAAATACAATCTGGAGGCTAGGACAATAAAAACTATCCCGGTCGTCTTCCATAACTTGGAAGGTTACAATATGCATTTACTGATTTCTGCTACGGAAAACTTTCCTTCGGGAGTAGACGTTCTTGCTAGAAACACCGAGCGTTTCATGAGCATGACCATTACGCGGTATTTTTCATTCGTTGGAAAGGACCTTTCGGTAAGGTTGCGGTTTTTAGAAAGTTATAGTTTCCTATCTTCCTCGCTCGAAACTTTGGCTAAAAACCACAATCGACCCTTCCCCATCTTCAAAACTGCTCTCGATTCGGTAGACTGGTTCGAGCCAGGAGCAAAAAAGGAAGAAATCTTGGATTTATTAACGCAAAAAGGCCACTACCCTTACGAGTACGTGCAGTGTATTGATGTGTCTGAAGACTAGGAATTACCTCCTAAAGCGGCGTTCTTCTTCTCTCTACGAGGCGAAGGTATCACCGACACGGAGTACGATCACGGAGAAGGAGAAGGAGAAGGTTTTTAAAAATTACCATCTCGTATATCAGATGATCGAGGTGCATCTTCTAGCCAACATTTTTCAGACTTTCAGGGAAACTTGCTCGGTCAATGACGGCATAGATCCTTGCTACTACGTATCCACACTGGGGTTTAGTTGGGCAGCCGCGTTGAAAAAAACCAAAGCCGAACTAGAACTGTTTATGCACGGAGGAAAGCATAACTTTATAACTTCCGGTATCAGAAATGGAACAACTTTTGTGTCGAAAAGGCACTCGATCGCCAATAACAAATATCTACCAGATACTTATGATGACAATTTACCTAGTCTGTATCTAGTAGATTTGGATGTCAACAACTTCTACGGGCTAACCATGGCAGAATTCCTTCCCTACGATCGATTTAACTGGCTGACGAGGAAGGAAATTCTCGAATTTCGCTTGGCGTCTGTCGAAAAAAAATCGGAACACGGCTATATATTGGAAGTAGACTTGGACTATCCACCCGAGTTACACGAAGATCACAACGATTATTCTTTAGTGCCGAAAAAGTTTAAATAATGCCTAAACTCGTGTCTCCCTTCATAAAAGAAATGGCAGGAAACAAGATGATCCTTTCTACTTCCAAACTGACGACCAACCTGCTCCCAAAGAAAAACTACGTAGTTCATTACAGGAATTTACAAATCTACTTGAAACACGGTTTAATTTTGAAAGGCATCCGCTGAATTCTAAAATTTCATCAGAAGCAATGGCTAAAATCCTACATAAACTTTAACACCAAGAAGCGTCAATTAGCTACGACGACGTTCAAAAAAGACTTTTTCAAATTAAAAAATAATACGGTATTCGGAAAAACGATGGAAAACAAATCGGAGCGTTTATCCGTTAAATTGACCACCGCTCCAAAAAAATCAATCAAGTACAGCACTCTAACACACGCGGATTCCTTCAAAATCCTCAACGAAATTCTCTTACAGGTAAACTTGAAGCTTCGTAACGTCACGTGCGACTTACCGACTTACTCTGGTTTCTGCATCCTCGAACTTTTAAAACTTACGATGTACGAATTATACTACAAGTTTATGCGTCCAAAATACGGAGACCGCGCGTGTTTACTTTTCACAGACACCGACAGTCTTTTATATGAGGTAGAAACTGATGATTTCTATGGGGATATGGAAAGTGAGCTAGATAGATTCGACACCAGCAATTACGATCCGTCGCATCCTCTATACAGCAATAAAAACAAACAAGTCTTGGGGAAAATGAAAGGTGAGACGGCCAGCATCCCGGTGAAAGAATTTGTAGGTTTGAAAGCAAAAATGTACTCGTTTTTAGTCGGGGAAGATAGCGTTAGAAAGGCTAAAGGGATTAGTAAAGCGTTTATCCAAAAAAGTCTGCCACGATGACTACAAAAAAGCGCTATTTTCGAACACATCATCGAAAGCCACGTGGAGGAGCATTCAAAGTAAGGATCATCAGCTCGCCACGGTTGAAATTTCAAAATCATCCGTATCTCCCTACGACGATAAGAGATTCGTGTTGGACGATGGAATACATACGTTAGCGCACGGTCACTACAGAACGGGCATACCGCACAATTTTGTAGATGACGTAATCGATCCAATGGATGATGAAGAAGCTGAAGAGCGTGCTTCGCTGGTGAAATATGAGGAGGAATTGACTCGCGAAATACCGAGACGAAGCGAAGAAGAAAAATTAGAGGCTAATAAGAGGAAAAGTGCCGCTGCTTTTCGTAAGAAATGTGCGACTGAAACTACGGAACAGAGAAAAGCTAGGTTGGAGAAAATGGCCACCGCTTTTGCTAAGAAATGTGTGACAGAAACTGCTGAAGAGAGAAGAGACAGGTTGGAGAAAATGGCCGCTGGTATAAGAAGAAGAAAATTTATGTAATAAAATTGGTCTAAAAACATTCGGGAAAAAATACCGTACCGAATCGGTACGGATATTTTTCCCCACAGACCCATTCTACGGACCTATTTAGACGGGTCAAAAGTTGCTAATGTTATTGGTCCAACTATTAAATTTTGAATCGTACTCCTTCCACTTGACAAAGTAGAGCATTTTTCCGTCTTTTCCTTTCTTCTTACGTAGTACTTTTTCTACTAAAAACAAGTCCGGAACAAATGTTTTTTGAATTTCCAGTTCTAGAAACCCCCGAGAATGGGTTCGCCCGATTCTACTTTTAAAAGATAAGTTACCGGATCAGTTTTTTTGCACTTTGCGAATCGTGAAAACTTCGTTGGTAAAATTTTGGAGATACCTTTATTGAAAATTTTTTTTGACTTTAGAAATTCTGACTTTATCTCCTACGACAAACATTGGTTTTTTAGACGGTCCTTTAGGTTTTGCTCATCTCAACAACGGTTCGTGCCGCCTGGTTACTTCCCTCGGTTTCAACTTCGTAGTACAATGGGTGGTGTTGTTGTACTGGGAAACCAACTCGTCGATAATATCTACCCATTTATAACTTCTCCGCTCGGTGAATCTTTTCCACATCCGAGTTTTCAGGTTTCTGTTGAATCGTTCTGCCACGCTTGCCTTCATCTCCGAATGTGTAGAGTACATGTTGATGTTGTGACGATTAAGAAGCACGTCGCACGTCTTTATTGTAGAACTCTCTACCTAAATCGACTTGTAAATTTTTTTTTTGGGGGGGTCTCTCCCACGAGTATTTTCATAAAAGCTTCGGTAACGTCTATACCGGATTTAGATTTAAGGGGAATAGCCCAAGCAAACTTGGACATGACGTTAATACAGGTTAATAGGTCGTTAAACCCTTTATTAAGTTTAGCGTAAGGTATCATTTCCACCAAGTCAGCCTGCTATAGATTGTTCAGGCTCGATACAATCACTTTCCACCTCGGAAACTTTTTTTTGCGTTGGTTTGTGAAGTTCTTTTACGAGTTGGTCCATTTTTTTTATTTCCCATTCCGAATCTTAGTTTCGTGTTCATGATCTTCTTAACGATCGAAGCAGCTAGTTTCTCCCGCCACGTCAGAGAAGGATTGTCTCGCACTCTTTGAGCTTTGGAAGCGAGAACTTCATCGGCGACGTGCCGATCTTTTAAATCCGAGCTCTCGGAGTAAGCTATATTGTGTTCTTTGCACGCTTCGTCTAGTTGATTAATCCCAGTATCTCCTCGAGCCAATCGTTTTTCCAGTTTAGTTCCCGGACCGCAGTATTGGTAGCCGGGCAAATGCAGTTCGAGCGGTAACGTATCTATGATTTTATTTACGATTCCTTTCCCAGATTTGATAAAGGAAGCTCTTTTCGTTCCACATACCTCGCAAAATACAACTTCCATTTGTCTGTTATTTTTTGCGGTTGTAATAACGGACGGCTCGGGGCCATTAGTTGTGAGACTCCTACATTTGACACAGTACCTCATCTCGATAGTTCTTTTTTTTATACGTAAAATTCAAACCTAAATTTTGATAAGCCACCATTTTTTCCCGGGCAGTTATGATTTGTCTTTGCTGTATTTCCGATAAAATTTCGACCATCTCGTTTCTATGTCCGTCGTGACCGGCCGATGCAGACGCGTACAAAAGCCTTAGTCTCTTTATCAAGTCATTAGGATCATCCTAATATTCATAAACTACTCTGCTACCCGCCTTTTTAACCATGCCACCACCCTTTTTCTTAGGTTTTTTTTTCATATCCTCCCAAATCTGACGAACCATCGTTACGTACTTGGTGCTACGATTAGATTTGGGTTTACGAGTTTTTGAATCGTTTTTGATAAAAATGGCGTCGGTATTTTGTAACATGGCCGCGTAAGCTGCTTTAATTTCTGGTGAGTAGGAGGGTTCTTTTAGCTCTCAAGAAACTAACAAACTCCAAAGAGCACGTCTCCCCGTATACTGCTTCCCCCCGACCACTAAATCATTTTCAAAAATGTTAACCACTTTATTCCCCATGGTCAGCTCGCCTTTTTTCGTGCCGTACTGAAGTCCGAATACCGAATCAGTTTCCTTGGGATTTTCGAAAAATCTTGTCAAGAAATACGCAGCCGTTGGTCCAACAATCTGACCGGGTAACAAACTATCGAGGGACCGGAAAGTGGGCATGTGGGAGCAGCTCCGGGGGGGGGGGGGGGGTATAAGTACGTTTACCTTGCACCGCGGAATATGAGGAGGTAACTTTAGGGCCGGTGCTCGTAGAGGCGTATTCAGTTTGGGCCTCGGGAGGAATTTCCATGATCAGAGGACTCGAATACTCGGCGAGACTGAAACTGGGATTCTCACTAGGAGTAGTGACATCGGAAGGTGTCAATGATAAATCCGTTTCGTAGTCATTCTCGTCACTTTCTACCTCTTTATAAGCTATAATCGGGATAGTTTGTGTGGCTAGAGTTGTTTTTAATTGGCGTGTTTTTAATCGGAGCACCAAGCACCGGTGTCAGGCTGCTTACTACCGGTTTAAAAAATTCTTGTAGCGATTCTGTTGCCCTCTCTTGCCCAAACGTCGATTTAAAAACTTTTTAGTTAAACGTCTTTTGAGTTTTGCGATTTCTCGTTTCGTCTCCATTCTTTTGTTTAATAGGTAAAAACGAACGTTTGTTTCTCCCCTCATTTAACGTTTTGTTAATTTATAAAAACCTGTAAGGCTTTTTCCAACACGTTCTACACAACGTTTTAAAGTCCGAAAATTTCATGTCGGGGTCAACGTGATTTTCGTAAACGTGTTTCAAATTTAACTCATCCACGGGGAAAAGAATTAATAAATTTGCGTTGTCTCTGACCACTTGTTTAGGAATTCTCGTGTAGGACTGACTGCAATAAAAAACGTCAGCGTTTGAATGATGTCCTTGAGCAAAATAACGTTCGATGTTTTTTTGTTTGTCCAAAAGACAATTGTCAAAACTAATCAGGTTTCGAAGTTTTGGGTCTAATTCTTCGGGCGGAGTTAAATCAATTTGAGAATCGTGAAAAAAAGCTATGTTTTGTCCAATTTTTTCCAAAATTTCGGTAAATACAGACTGCAAAGCTTTGTACTTTGATTGACATAAAGTTTTACTGTAAATATATAATCGATTGTAGTCAAGCCATCTTTCATTACAGATGAAATTAAACAGCAAGTTAGTTTTTCCACAATTCGCGGGGCCTATAATTAGACATCTGATATTCAAAGGTAGGAACGGATGATTTTTAGGTTCTTTCTTTGGTACGAAAAAGTCGTAGTTTTTAATTTCCATCATGTTTTTTTATTTATACATTTTTTTATGTTTACGGAGATACCAAACCCATAAAGTCTTCGTCGGTAAATTTATCGGAAGTATCGGAATAAGCTACTCCAAAATCTACGTTGCACCATAATTTCACGTTGCTGGGAGACTCGTCGGTCAGATTTAAAGCGTTGAAAGATGGCATGTTAAACCCCGGTTTGTCAATAACATTTTTATTAAGTTTCAGTTTAGTTTTGTGAATATTCTCGTACACCCAAGTTCTAAGACAGAGTGGTTTGTCTCCATTACCCTCGTTCGCCTTTTCACAAGAGGAGTAACAGGGAGAAGCCGTATGCATAGAATTTGGATAATTGAAAGTAGTCAAAGACACGGGTTTTTGATCGTCAAAATCAATATTTGGTTTCGTACAGATGTACCATTTAAGATTTTTCAACAGTTTTTGAGTTTCCGGGTCGCTGGGTGAAATCCAACCTTTATATTTTGATTTTTCGTCCGAAACGGGAGTCCCCGAACCCTTTAAATGTTTAAATTGTACAAAAGGAGACAAGGAAAACTTTACGCCGTTGTTAATCTTTGTACCATTCTCGTTTTTAACTTTCAGCAAGTTTTTTTGCAAGAGATTGGAAAGATTCGTTTGCCAGGATGGTTGAGACATTTTCTTTCACGGTTATTCCTTTTATTATATAATTATATAAAATATTTTTGAGCCCATTTTTTTGAAAGTTTAAAAAAAAAGGATGTCGGTCAACAAATTTGGACAACCGTTGAAAAGAGCAAGAGAGGATGATTCGATCGGAGTCGGTCCGAGAGGTGAGCCAGGACTCGGATATGTTTTAACCCCCGAAAACAACTACGATATGCAAAGCAAGCGTTTAACTAAAGTAGGAGCCGCTGTTGAACCCGATGCCATCAATTATTCTCAGATCGGTACTCTGACAACGGACGTTCAGAAACTTAAAACCGACATCTCCCGACGAATTGGCTTCCACCACCGAAAAAAAACACGTTGTACAGAGACGGGTCTGATGGAAATTTCTACGCAAAGAAGAAACAAATTAAGGACGTGGCTTTCCCAGGACATGCTGCAGACGCGGCGACAAAAGTCTACGTTGATCGAATTGCCTATTACAGGATGAGCAAAAAAGTTTACTTCAACGCAACTAACAAACCGATAAGAAATCTAAGCGAACCTACTTTACCAAGCGATGCAGCTACGAAGGTATTCATCGACAGCAATTGCTTGATACAAGACGATCAGAAGGTATACTTCGATGCCTTGAACAAACTGATTAGAAATATAAGCGAGCCGACTTTACCTAGTGACGCGGCTACGAAGAAATTTGTGCACGAAAATTGTTTCATGATAATCAGATTCTGCATGAAAAGCCCTTTGCATAAAGAAGTTGACTGGTTCGTTAATTCCGGATCTATCGTGAACTGCATAAGTACCAGTTCTGGTTTAATACGTAAAGCAATTTTATACTGCAACGATCCGAGCGTAGAAGTCCTTGTTAAATGTATAGCGGGAATGAAAACCTTTCTCATTACTAAAACGAGGGAAGCGCATTCGACGACTACCATTTTCGACATTCCTTACGAAATGGAAAAAGATTCGGCCATTGCGGTACACACGGTCGAAGATTTTGATACGGAAGACGTTTATTCCCAGTTGGATTTGCACGTCACTTTTCAATAGATTTTATTTTATCTAATTATCTAAAACAGCTTCGTAATTACGAGTCTTAGAGAAGGCGCTAAGGAAAAATAAACAAAAATGCCCGCACCAAATCTGGTTAAAGTTTTGCACGCGTTTGTAATTGTATTAATTCCCGGCCCCAAGTATTTAACCACGGACCGGGGAGGACCCATATTGCCGAAACTCGAAATAACAGGGTTCGCCAGAAATGGTAGAATAGGCTACCCAGTGACTTCTGTCTTCATCGTGGAAATCTTTTAAGTTTACAATTCTGTTTTCACCAGTAGGTTTAATTTTTAAAGGAAGCATGTCTCTACTAAAAGTACCTCTAAATTCGGAATTTTCATTACTCTAGCCAATCGGTTTAAATCATGGTTCGTTAAAGGTTTATCAAAGTCGATTAAACCCTGGGTGGTCTTAAGTAAAGACCTTTGCCACGGAACAATTTTTTCTCGCTTCGTTTTTTTTTTCTTCTTGTCGGAACCTTCCACTTGCTTATGATGTTGCACGAGTTCAGCTAGAATTTGTGCATCGTTTTGTGCTTTTTTTTGGCAGATACCACCCCCGCGGTCCCTCCTGCCAACCCACCGATTCCAGCCAAAATCGGCCCTAGCAACGCCAAGGGCAAAAAGCCACCTTTCTTTTTTACGGTCTAGTTTTTATTAATAAACAACTTTGACTTTGCCTCTATCCAACTTTAGATTCATTTTCCTGTCGCCAATGAGCAGAACGTGACAGACAGTGTTAGCTGGCACCGCTGTTCTAAACTTCAGTTTGACTTGTACATCCACGATTCCGGATTGAAGCCTCTCGGACTCTTTGGAGCAATCCAACACCACGAGTGGATAGGCTTTCTTGAACTGAAGCAAGTCGAAACTTAAATCGTTGGTGTCGTAACACAGCTTCCTTAACTGCTGCTCCATTCTGTACAAGCCGACTTACTCTCCAGTGGCAAAATTAGTATTCAGATCGAGAAACGGATATCTTTCGGAATTTAGAGTCACACCAGCGTCTTGCAAACTACAGTGGTCGAACACGGCCGGATTTTCACCTAAAGCACCGTGTCTGTTTGT